>JAYJMB010007733.1:0-52311 GCA_036873735.1 Pouteria campechiana
TTATTAATATAATGAAGCATAATAATCAGATTTTTCAACCTAATGCATCTCATTGTATTTTACATAATTTTATTTTTACACTACCATCATCCACCTACTCCATCCTAGGAGGCACACCAAATCCAAAATAATACCCTTTTACTCTGCAGTGCATTGAGTCCATCCCGGCTAGAAGCCTGTCAGGCCTACACAGCCATAATGTTGTATATAGTGGTACTCCAACCTCATAAGTCTCACAAGAGTACTATTTTACCACTAAATGTGCCTACATCAATTACTCAGGTCAAATCAAAGAATACAGGCTATCCGGGTGGATAGCAGCGCCTGGCCACGCCGGCTACCCAGATAACTGCCCCTTGGCTAACTTGGTCACTCCTCGCCACATGGTAGATACATATCGGCCCCATAGCATTCATAAAATGAATATATGAGCCACACAAGACTTCATGCCAACCAGGCATCAAAAACCAAAAATATCGGCACTCTCGGGGTTAAAACCTATATACAATAATTCTAAAATAAAATTCTTTTTTTCTAATTTATCCATCTACTTTTAATCTGAAAACTTTTATGTAAGGTCCATATAGTATGAAAATTGTATGACCAAAATATCAGATACAAATAATTAAATTTGAGAAAATTAAAAATAAAATATAACAATATAAAATAAAAATTATATACGACATTTTACTGTTCATTTTCATCTACAAAGGTTTTTGTAGATGAAAAATAACATAAAAGAATGTTGTAAAACATTTAGGTCAAACGGACGTAATTTGATGGAACAAAAAATAAAATATGAAAATCAACAGAAATAGGTAAAATGGGCAGCGGGCGAATTTTTTGGTATTTATTTCCTTGATTTTTTTGGACCTGTTATTGTTAGAATTTTTCCAATAAATTTTTATATCTCTATTAAAATATATTTACTATGAACTCATATTTTTATATTTACAAAATAAATTCATTTTATAGGGTTTTAATCAAGCTTAAAAGAGTTACTTGATAAGCATTTTAATGTCCTGCATTAACACCTTGTTGTACATATTAATTCCACTTTAATATATATCTATCTCAGTACATTAAATGCCATATTAGAACCTTGATTAATCCATGATTAACCACATATAATTAGACTTCATTACCTAGCCAAATTTCATTAAAACCAGCCCCAATAGTTAGTGGACAGTAGGGTGTTTTCCATTGAATTCCATTTTCCAACATGCTGATTTTCATTTCTATTTAAATCAATCCATAGCTGAACTTATTTACACATTAATTACTCATTATCATCACTAATTATAGCCCCTAATCCAGCTAAAAAAATTTACAACAAACCCTAGTAATTAGGGTTAATCAATGGCATAATAATTCAGCAAAAACTTCATGTTTTCAACCCATAATCATGCTTAGTAATCTGAATTAACCATTGCCATATCTGAATTTTTTGATTTCCCTAGTGAGTCCCACCTGCAACAACAATTCTTCAATTTTTACTATCAACCAATCCTTAATCCAAGAGGAAAATGGATGTTATTAGTTGCCCTTCCCACCAATTAGAGGTTGCTTCCACTTCTATTAATCAAAATCTACAAAAACATAGCATTTGGGAGAGAGGGGGAGGGATTTTTACGTGAATAGGGGGTATGGGCAAGGCTTATACAAGAGGGAGATGGGAGATGATGTGTTGCATTGCTTATTTATAACCAAAAATATACAGTAATCTATAACATATGTATAACCATACATATGCACTATCATTAACTTTTCAAACTTGCATTAATACTTATTTTTAACATTAGTAGGCTGTCCATTTCATCAATCATATGCTCATATTAATTTCCCATCCATTAAACATATTATTTTCATAATTTCATCATTTATTTTTTAATTAAATTCCATTAAATCAAAATTTTTTAGAAATTACCGGCATATCGGTATTTCATCTTTCTACATACATTTTTCAATTTTTCTTCACTTGTTAATCATTGATTAATGTGTGTCCTCTTCATCCTCACATTATTATGGATATTCCATCCATTTTCATAATTTTTCCATAATAAAATTTAATATTTTTTAATATATACACATCCGGTGCTCCACCCATTTAAATTCATTTTTTCTCAATTAAATCACTCATTTAACACACTTTGATACATTCCCAACTTCATCCTCATGTTTACATTAATAATCCACTCAATTTCATTAGTTTTCCATGACAAATTTCTCAAAAATTTAATTATACTCCAATATACTCCATGCCGAACCGACAAAAATTAACAAAAAATTAAAACTCACATATCTAAAATTTTTAGGGCCTTACAGCTCGCAAGGTCATGTTCACACGGATTGCACGTGTGCAATGGCTATCTCTAGACTTCATTGGCTATCTTTAGACTTCATTGCATCATATGTTCTTCAATTCAAGAGTCTATTCTTAATTCACATCTCTCGAGTATAAATTAAGAATCTCAGTTTATGCACATGGTAGCTAAGCACAAACATGCATTAAGTTTAGAAAAGAAGAAATAATGAGGAAGAAGATAATTTAACTCAAAAATCAAACATCAACACAAGCTTCATTGCTAAGATCCATTTAATCCTAGATAACAGAAATTTAGAACATCATTTTTGAATTAAAACCAACTAAGTAATTGATAAACATATTATAATCCAAGGTTGAGTGTTGATTCAAAAATAAAAGATGAACTAGAAAGAAAATAGAATATTCAGGTTGCAGCGGCTTTCTCCAATAATCTTCTTGCTCTAAACTCTAATCCCCGTCCAACTCTCTGTCTATGCTCTACTCTGGTCCCTCCTTGCTACGTCGTTAGATATCTCCTTAAATAACCCAGATAGCATGATTATAGTAACACTCTATGAATTGTAACTCCCTTACACACAGAAATCCTCTTCTAAAAATAACTCTATCTTTTCCATCCGAAAAGGTTATCTCCATACGATTTTCAATAATAGATGTTGTGCAATTGATTTCCAAAAGATTCCCTCCAAATATTGCAATAGTTTATGCATTCCAAAAACTTCTAGAAATTAAGCAATGTATGCAAAGAACTTGCTTCCAAAAATAACTCAGATGATTGCAAGTGCTAATCATTGTGAAACCCCATTGCTAAAAGTATATTACTGATCATAGTTTGGATAGTAATACTTGACACATGGAAGGACAACTAAATTTATACACTTCTAAATCCAAGCTTTGATTTCAAACTTTGTTTCTTGTTAGGATGCTTTGGAGGAATGAAAATAAAGCTACTGGTTCTCTAAGTATTAACTTCGGAGTTATTTAAGCCAATTTTGAAGTTTAAGTCTGCTTTAAAGGCACGCAAGTGAACTTTGAAGTTGCTGAAGTGAACTTTGGAGTAGAAAATGTTACTTCAAAGTTCTCCAACGTGAACTTCGGAGTAAAAATTTTGCTTCAGAGTTCTCTGAGGTGAACTTCAGAGTAAAAATTCTACTTCGGAGTTCTCTGAGGTGAACTTTAGAGTAAAAATTCTACTTTGGAGTTTCTTGAGGTGAACTTCAGAGTAAAAATTCTGCTTCGGAGTTCTCTGAGGTGAACTTCGGAGTAAAAATTCTGCTTCAGAGTTTTTTGAGGTGAACTTCAGAGTAAAAATTATTCTTTGGAGTTTTTGATGTTCCAGAGCAATTTTTTTAAAATTATCATAACTTTCTCATAGAAACTCCAAATTGAGTGATTTTTGGGTTGAATAAATAATTTCAAGATTTACAACTTTCATGTTAATTACTTTTCCTAATTCTACTTGTATTTTAAGTCGTAAGCCCTCAAAGTACCGCCTTTTGTGTTGGTGAACTTCGGAGTCACCAAGTCTACTTCAAAGTTTTCTAGAGAGAGTACCACTATTTTGATCATAAATTTCTTATACAAACTCAGAATTACTCCATTCTTTTTGCATTAGATATATAATTTTAGGGGCTACGACTTTTATATTGAACACTTTGTCTGACTCATCCATCTTCTATGAGTTGTGAGCCTTCAGAGTGACACCTTCAGTCAAGTGAAGTAGCAGACGAATGTAAAGCTCTACAGGCAGTTATACTATTTTAGCCATAACTTTTCATATAAATTCAGAATCATATAATTTTTTATTCATTGGAAATATAGGAATAAGGGCTAAAACTTTCATGTTGAACAGATTTTCCAAATATGCCTCCATCAGTCCCAAAAATTGCTTCAAAGTAACATCTTTTGTAATCTTCAGTTTCATTTTTACAGATCAATAAAACAAACTCTATTAAATGTAATATCCACTAAAAAATATTATAAGCTTATCATTGTTGTGCACAAATTTTGTGGATGAAATAGCAATGGAATGATTATGGATTGAAATATGTTGATACTCCTATTAGATGTGACAATACTACTGTAATAAATTTGACTTAGAATCCAGTACTACATTCAAGAACTAAACACATAGAGGTCAAACATCATTTCATTAGAGACCATGTACAAAGCCATAACACCTGCTTAGAATATTTACCAACTGAAAATCAGTTAGCAGACATTTTTACAAAACCTCTTCCAAAGGATAAATTTTGTAAAATTAGAAGAGAACTTGGTATAATTGATCCATGGGCATAAAATACACATTTAATCCTAATGTTTAAATGCCTAAAAATATTCAAAAATATTAAATAAATTAATCCATAAGTATGACAAAAGTAGCACAGAATCTCTGAACTTCACTTAAAGTACTTCAAAAGTAGCATAGAAACTCTGTCAAAACACTAAGAGTACAACAGAAATCACACAGGGGTTTTGTAACACTTACTCAGAACTTCTGTCACATGAGTCTGATGAATCTAGTACTTTTGCACTTCAAAAACTAATTCTGCAGAACTTTTGAGATCCTTAACGTAGAAGTTCTGTTGAACTTCTAATCTGCACAAAACCTCCGCCCCTCGAATTTCACCTCTACATAAGGTCCACAAAACTTCTTTGGTTATTAACTCAAAAACTCCGTGTAAATTCTGTGTTACACAGATCTTCTGTTACACTTCAACAGTCACACAGATCTTCTGTTACACTTCAACAAAAGCTCCGTTCTCTACTAAAATCCTAAACTCAAAAACTCTGTATCATTTTCTCATAACTCTGAGCTCATTTCTCAGAAAAGGTGATTCAAAATTTTCCATCATCTATATTTTCCCTCCATCAAACTACTCCTATTTTGATTCATCCCAGAGATTTTTCATCTTCAAAATCTCTAAGAACTTTCTCATTCAAAACCCTAAGCCAAAAACACTGTCTATTGCTGCAAATGGTGAGAATAAAGAGGGTTAACAAGCAAGCAGAAATGTCATCTTCAGATTCTGAAGAACAAAGGAGAGAGATGACAGAAGAGGAAACACTAAGAAAAATGAGAAGAATAGAAGATTATATTCTTAAAGTAATCTTCAATAGTAACTCTTCTGCTTACAATAAGTTTAATAAATATTTCGAAGGAAGGAAAATAGTGAAGGAAAGAGTGTTTGATTTTGAGGCATTTGGAGAAAATGGCCTAAATCTTGAAGTAACAAACTGGATTAAGTTCCAAGGATGGGAAAGCTTTATGAGCTATAAGGATAAATCATATTCCAGATTGATTCAAGCCGTGGTTGCAAATTTCAACTAAAATACCAAAATGTCGTGGATTGGAAGAACTAAAATTGATTTATTCTCAGAAAGTATAAGAAATGTTTTTGATATTCCTGAGGTAGAAAATCAAGAAATTGATTGGCCATTAGACAAAACAAGTCTATTATTAGATTTGGTTGAAGTGGAAAAGAGAATGCAACTTATCTACATGTCAGCCATCTGAATTTAGATCTTAAGCTGGCACATATATTGATTTACAATAACATATATCCCAAGATAGGAGATACTGATCAGATCTTTGAGAAGGAAACCAAGATCTTGTGGTCATTGAAGTATAGGAAAAGGTTAGATCTAGCTCAAATAATAGCTAATCAACTTTACTTGGTGAAGACATCTACCAAGTATTACCTACCTTATGGGATGCTTATGAGCAAGATCATGAAGATAGCAAATATTGATCTTTCCAAGGAAGATGGAGAAGACTACATGGCAAGAGAACAATAAATAAGGATAAAGTGAAGAGAATTGGCTTCAAACTGACTCCACAAGGTTGGATCTTCCAAAAGCCAAGAAAGGAAGAGCAAATGAAGAGAACAAGAGAAGAAGGAAGAAATAGGCAAGATACTATGGAAGAAGTAACAAGAGAAGAAGCCACAGAAAGGAATGAAAGGGAGATAGAAATAGAAGAATCAGAAAATATTTTGAGAGGACATGAAACAGCAGTAGCAGCAGACACCACCACATCTTTCACACCCATCAGATCCCCATCTCCCATAAGACCTACTCATCAACTAACCACACCAATCACTTCAATTCCCACTACACAACCCATCCCACATAACCTAGAAGATAGACTAATGCATATTGAACACTTTTTGTCCACTCTAGCCCTTCAAATGAACAGAATGGATCATAGGCTTAACACTGCAATATCATTCATGATCCTGAGAGCTGATAAGATTGATGAACGACTTGACTCTCTACAATCTCTAGCAGAGTCATTCAAAAATCAAACTTATCACCCTCATTTCTCCCCACCTCCAACTCATTTCTCCTCACCTTCACATCACTTCTCTCCATCCAGAACCAACTCTCCCATCACAGTGATATCTTTTTCCTCACATTCTCCAATTTCAGAGGTTGCTCAACCTGTGAGTCAACCTACTAACATCACTTCTTCCCTTCCTCTAACACAAGCTTCTCCTCCATCACAACCACCATCAATTCTATCCACATTAGTTCCCACCACTAAAGTCTTTCCAAACCTGCCTAAGGATTATCTTTCTAATCCTCATAGATCAATTGTCAAATATGGGAAATATTTCATAGCTCCATATCCTAGAATTCATTTCCTCCCCCCAAGACCATCCATATTTTTGGACTATACTTGGATGGATCTTGTCAAATTAGGAGAAGTAATCCCTAAACGGATTGAGGAAATTCCACCAGAATGGAACACACCTTCAATTCGTCTAGAGCGAAGAAGACCTCCCACTCCTCCACAAACTCCTCCTCACTCTCATCCAAAGTCATTCAATGATAATCTTGATATTCTTCTTCGAGCATCCAATTCAATCAAGATGACATTCTTTGAGTTTGAAAGTAAATCAAAATTCAATTTTAAAGTTGCTAGAATGTTTCTCTTTCAATCCATCATTCTATCTCCTCAAGAATTTTCATTCTCAGAACTTGAGGATCATAATATTCTGTATAGGATTCAACTTCTTCCAAATCCTCCATTGACTCTAAAGGATCACAAAATTCAGATAGAGAGTCAATTCTTCAAAAATTTACTCCTAGCTTCAAAGAAACCCAGAACCACATTTTCATATCCCTCAAGTCCTCATCAACTATTCATCATCACTGAGGAAGAATTCTCATTCTACAAAACTGCCAATCTAGAGGCAATTGCTAACAATCTTCCTCTCCCATATCTTCAACTATCTGATACCTCTATCCAATATGGGATAAGGCAAATATAGTCTCAACTAGCACCTTTACCAAAACCAAAAACCTCACCACCACCTTCTAACACTACCAAAACTAGAAAGCCTCCCACAATCCCAAAACCAAAACCATCATCTTCTACACTCTCATCTCAACCATCATCTTCTAAACCAAGAGGAAGCCAAGGATTTTACCTCCAAAGGAACATAAAAAGGCTCCTCTCTCAAGAATAACCATGTACCACCAAGAGTATACAGCTAGGATGAATGCAAACACAGAAAACCTCTTAAAAGGGCTTCCTGCAAGCTTTCCTAAATTACTAGACCCAAAATTTTGAGAATGCATTGACTTCATCTATGTTTCAAACTGTGGACCCATAGCATATACTCATGAATCTCCTTTAGCAATCCTAAAGGATCCATTTTTCATTCCATGTCCTCCACCAAAAAGATCCAAGTCATCTCCCAGACCAACCAAGCCCTCTTATACACCATCATCCTCTCAACCCAAGCCTCCTCTTCCTCCATACAAAGACCCTTTTTCTAAAACCTATAAAAGAAAACCCAAACCATCCCGCTGGTTCTATTGCCCTTGCAAAATTTTCTTTCTGATGTAAATTTTTTCTTGTACTATGTATTTTCTATAAAAGAATTTTGTATGTATTAAATTTTTGACCATGTTCTGTAATTAAAAATTCTTTTTCTTGAAAAGTTATATATTTATTCCTTTTGGTCATGAAAGGCTATAAAATCATCATTTTGTTTCCTTCCACATTTTTTATTATGACAAAGGGGGAGAAAAATAGAAGAAAAATAGAAGAAAAATAAAGAAAATAAAGAATGCATTTTTTTAAAAGCTCAAAGTATATATTTAGGGGGAGCTTACCCATACAAGGGGAGCCCCACTAAGGAATACATTGCATATTCTAAAAAAAAAAATTTTAAAGATTTATCACTCAAATGTTTTATCATCATCAAAAAGGGGGAGAATGTTTAGGCTAACCCCTTTATTAAGCTTAATTTTGATGATGAATGAGATTAAAAAAAATTAGTTTTGATGATGAATAAACAAATGAGTAAAGAATTAAGGTACTAACAAATTACTTTCCAAGTGTTGCAGTATTAATATCAAAATAGATTAAGTAATAAAGGAATGCTCAAATTAAAAGATGTTCAAAAGTCACTTCAGAACTTACTTAGAATCCTATCATGAAAAGATTAGAAGCTAAGAAGAAATTAGAAGTTATTTAAAATCACTCAAAAGTAACCAGATGTAACTCAGAACCAGATCAAAAGCAATATCAAACATCAAAAAAAAATAGAAGAAGCACAAAAGCAAGTCAAAAATAATACAATGCTTCATAGAAGCAATTTAGAAGGACTATTTAATCACATAGAAACAATTATCACACTGCACAGAAGTAATACAAAAGCATCATAATGTTGCTCAAAAATAATAAAGAATTCAATCATGGTGCATAAAAGCATCATTAAACCCCATGGTATTGCTCAGAAGCAATACAAAAAATGTTTGGTCATACAGAACTAAGATAAAAGGAACTTCGATCATGCAAAAGCAACCCAGAAGATAAGTCAAGTGACCAAAACCATACTAGAAAAATGTTTAGAGTAACAGAAGTAATGCAGAAGCAAAACAGCATTAAGCAGAAATAATGCAAAACCTATCTGGTACATAGAAGTAGTGCAAAAATCATGCAGAATCAAGTCAGAAGAAATATCATAGACATTTTCAATTCAACATGATTAAATGAAGATATACAAATGTAATGACTAAGCTACATAAGTGAACCAGAAGATACTAAGAAATTCTTCAAAAGACTTAAAGATGACCATTGAAGAATAAGACAACGGACAGAAATTCTGAAGAGGATACTGCCACAAATTTACTAACCACAGAAGTTTCATAGAACCACTTCAGAAATTCTATTGAAGTATAAATGAAAGCACAGAAGTTCTGAGGACACACTCAAAATTTTTGAACTCCAACCAGTTGCAAAAGTCGTCAACAAACCTACCTAACTAGTTTGAAAATAGTGTCAAAGATTGCAACAGCTAAAATTTCAAATCCTATATAAAGAGGATTAAGACGTCATCAAAAATAATAGAAAGATAACACTGAAAATCATTTTTGTTGATTAAGAGAAGAGCATTCACAACTTTCCATCATTCAACTCTAGCTGCTACGTCACTGCCAAAAGCATTCAAAATCATCAACATCAGATCTACATCAACTTCAAAAGGAGTTTGAATATGATCTCATTGCTTACTTTGTTTTTTCAATTAAGCTTTAGCTTTTGTACATGTTAGCCTAAATAGGAGGCATTATTATTGTACATTCCATTTTGAAAAACCAAGAGTTAGTTGGTAAGCTTTATGAAACCAACTATTTGTAAAAGTTTCTGGTTAACTTTGAAAAACTAGTATATTAGTTGGTAAGTTTGAAAACCAACATGTAAGAGTTTCTGGTGAACTTGGAAAAACTAGTAAGTTATTGGTAAGCTTGTAAAACTAACAAGTGTTATAGTTGAACCTGAGATTAGTAAAGAAGACTGACTCAGAGAAGTGGAGTAGGAACCCAAGAAGGGCAGAACTACTATAAAAAAAAATATTGTATATGTGCTGCAAGTATTCTCTTTCTCACTTTAATCACATATATTCACTTATTAGCCAAAATTTTCAGAAGCTCAATTCACCCCCCCTCCCCCCACCACCCCTCCTCTCTTATGCTACCATTTAGTTGGGGACCAACATGTTGGTAAGCTTGGAAACCAACGTGTATAAAGTTTGTTAGTGAACTTGTAAAACTATCAGCCAATTAGTGGAACCTGAGTGCAGGGAGTGAGGATTACTCAGAGAGAGGTGTAGGTACCATGTTGTGGGCCAAATCTCTATAAAATACCTATGTTTATTATGTTGTGTGATTTGTTTTTCATTAATTTCAACACTTGATTTTTATTTGGCCAAAATTTTTAAAGGCTAAATTCCATCCCCCTCTCCCTTCTTAAGCCACCATTTGAACGAGACCAACGCAATTACCTTTCCATGATTAATCAAGAATAAATAGAGGTCTCAATTGAAAGCACTCACTGAGGGCCACCCTGTATTAAGAAAGCATAATTCACCATTTATTCTTCTACATTAGTTAGCTTTTTAAGGTTTATTGCAATTGATCTGTAGTTCCAACACAAATCAGGATGTTGTTCAAAACATACATACATACATAAAGACAAGTGACATTAATATAAGACATATAAACACATGGTTGCATTCTGCATACCACTCTAATTTCATCTTCAGTGACTTTGGGTCGTTTAACACATGATACAATAGCCCCTGTATGTCATTTTCCAAGAGCTTTGTAAGGTGATTTCAATAGCCTCGATTCTTTGGGCTACCTACTGTTCCTCCACAATAAATCATTGGAGAAAAGTGTCTCCACTTCTAGACATTATTGTCCTCCTTCTTCTTCTTCATGCACCATTGTGGGATCTGTCATATGTTTACCTCGAACGTTGGTGGCAACACCACTTGTGCTCCAGCATCCACTGAAGAAGGTTGAAGATGTACCAAAAGGCCATCCCCACCTGCATTATGCTATTTTCATGTAGAAGAATTAGATGTTAACAACTTCAAAGAACCCTATTTTTGGGGGAAAAATTAGTCATGAAGAAGGAAGATACTAATAGAATACCAAGCATAGGGTTACCTCGCTAGCCCCACCATTTTTCATTCGACCCGCGACAATAGTTAAAACCTATACTCGACCAAAAACATTAAACAAAATAATGAATTGGGTTAAGAGGTAACACCCATATCGATTTTTCTAAAAATGAGAGAGTCTAATAATTATCCTCACCTCCAATTGTACATTGAGCATTCAAATCTAGTATATTGATTGCACCAGAGACTCCTTAAATGACACATTCCAAAATTTATTAGCTACTATTTGTAGCTGATAGCTTGACTTATTACCTCTAACTCTCTATGCAGTGCTGCTATATGTCGCTCATAGCTCGCATGATTAAATGGGGAAATCACATCTACATATGCATTGCTATTGCTTAGTGGAGGCAAAAATGGAAAGGGCAATTCACAATGGCCACCAATTGGACTTTCCTCAATCTCTACCCTATTCTGTGTCTGCACTACCTCCTCAGCCAATGCTGCATCTGGTTGATCATGCACTTTCTGCTCTACTTGGTTCTTCAATAATAGGAACATTATCTACCCTTACTACATCTGGGTTTTAATTCGACGCCCCGTGTCCAACCCTTGCTCTCCATGTGCCTCATTACCTCCAACATTTACACCCACTACTAGACCTCTCCAAGAAGTAATAATGTCCAACTCTCCCACATCTAGGTAGATGTCCGTGATTTCCTACACATAGAAAGGTTTCAAATAGATATATTAATTCAAGATGTGCACTTAAGAAAATTTCAAGGATTAAATAGTACATATGTGGACAGCGCCAACCTAGGTCCCATATGAGCCTTCTCTCTAACACAACACTCTTTGTCAAACAAGTTCTTTAGGAGATGTAAGTTAGGATTAGCCTCCCACACCACTGGAAGGTTCAATCTAGTGTGGTTGAAATACCACAACTATAATGCAAATTTAATGGGTTAGATGATATACGACAACAAACAGAATCAAAAAGATATAAGGAGAACAAATAAGATGTTAACAGAACCTGTAAGAGAGGCATGCAACACCCAATTATCTTTTTCCCAGTTGTGTGATAGGTAGTCAGGGTGCACTTGATCACTTCAACAACATGGACTCCCTATGCAAAGCCCCTGCACATGTCCACCTCTTCCACATGTTGTAAATATAAATCTTGGATCATACCATAAGCAATGGGATAGAGAAATGCTACCAAAGCATATAAGATGAACACTTGTTTCCATCTATCATTTATCGTTGACGAACAAACAACCTCTTCCAAATCTATTATACAATCCTCTCGTCCCCTTTAGATACCTAAATCCCTACAAACATGGGCAATATTGAATGGCCTCCCAATCAACTCTACACTGTCACCCCTAATAGCTAAGCCAAGTATGATATTTACATCCCTTGGAGTGATATCGACTAATTGGCCATGTATAACAAATTGTTTGTAGATGGGATAAAATTATGGAATGAACCAACAAAGGAGATCCACCCTCTAGGTATTAAAACTAAGGCTAAGGAGACCTCCAAAGCCCATGCTGCATACTACATCATGCTGCTCATCTAAAAGGTGTTGTAAGAGGGATTTAAAGCGTGGAATAGAGCACATCGACTGTAATTTTTCTTCCCAAGCCAATATCTCCTTTAAGCCCTCCATTACTCAACTTAAGAGAAGAAGATGGATCATGTTAGTATATGAAAGACATGTCCATAATCACACTTCTATTATACAAGTAAGGAAAGGAACCAAATGAATGGTAAGTTATGAACTAGAAGTTTAAATCATCCATAAAGTATAGCAAAAATCCAATCACCCCACTGCATATCCATCCAAAGAACCTTTCCAAAAGAGTACAAAAGATTATGCAACATGACATATAATATTCCATAAATGAAATAAGAAGGTTAACATTCCAGAATGAAACAAGTGATGATAATTATAAAGGCACTGGATAGTTATTACCATTAAACTTTACTAGTGTGACATCCTAGGTTTTTGAGGTGAAAATTTTCTTGAATAATTATTTTTAAGATAATTAAATACATGATTTATACCAAATAAGTGGATACACTAGTATATGACTAATTATGTGTACGATTAGGTGCATATGTATAGTTTGGATGGTAGATTGGTGAACGAGTGCAGATGAGCTATTTAATTATAATGGGAGTTAAATTGAATAAATTAACACTTCATGAGATGGGTAATGATATGCTTATGTAGCCAAATTTGTGAAATTTCAAGAGAAAATAATTAAATTTACATAAAAAGGAGAAATTTTAAATTTTTGAAAAAGCAACTTTAATTTGTGGCCAATTTTTGACCTAGATGAAAGCTGAATTAGGAAAAGTGTTTAACATAAAAGTTGTAGATATTTAAATTATATTTATAAATCACTAAAAATAATCTGATTTTGATATTTTATGTGGAAGTTATGATCAATGCACCAAATCTGCTTTATATGGGAGAAATATACCAAAAATAACAAACATTTTCACTTTATTAAAATATTTGACATATACAATGACTAATTTGGAAAGAGTAGTAAAATGAAAGTTATAGCCTTTGAAATTATATATCCAATGGAATAAGAATCACTCAATTCAGAGTTTATATGAGAAAGTTATGCCTAACACACCAAAACTGCTCTTGGTGGAAAATTAAGGATGAGATTAAATTGATAAATTTGAAAAATTTCAAATTAATTATGAAAAATAATTTTGAGAAATTATATGTATGATCCATTGAGATAAATATAGGTATATGATGTATATTTTTCAAATGATTTATTAATTTTATGTAATATTTGGGGTTTAATTATCGAGCAAGCCAGAATTTACGGTAAATAAAATTACTAATGATTAAATTAACTGGGGAAAATTTACTCATGATAAAATCCAATTTGGGTCAAAAATATTTAACACATTTTAATGCACCTATGAGTGATGGATTTTATGATATTAAACATGCACGATTAAAGTGTAAATTTCATAAAACTATGATGTATGTGCATGGAATACTAGGTGCACTGCAAGAGCACTGAATCCAACCCCAATAACTACACCACCATCTTCCCTTTTCAACCCTTATTCAAGCCTCCCACCTCCCATTGTAGCAACCCACACCTATACTTGCTATCCCCTTTCCACGCCCCATTTCCATGAAATTTTTCCAAAGAAAATTGTGTTGCTTCATGCACATCATCATCCCCAACATAAGAGCACCATTTTTCACTTGATTTGGATGTGGATTGGTGGAGGAGAAATCTGTTTATTATCCCCTATTATTTTTTGTGTGTGGATTGAAGAAATCAAGTTGGATTCTTGCAATTTTGTAGAGAAAGGGAACACCCAAATGTATGGTAAGCTTCATTCCTCAAATCAATTTTTTTATTTTCATTGCTATGATTGGATATGCCATTTGGAGGGGCTATAAATGAGGATTTTTGCATAGATTAAATGAGGCTTTCATGGGGAAGATAAATTACATGTTAATCACATGATTTGGGAGAGGATTTTGGGCGTGGAATGCTTCTATGTTGTTGTCCATGACAGCAACCTAGTGGATATGATGTTGGAGGATGCCTTGGATGTGAATGGGTTGTGGAAAATAGTTTAGATGAATAATGAATTCAATTAACCTATTCATGATGTTAATTTAATGTTGGTTTCATTGGAAATGAGAAGAATATAGCATGAATTGAATAAATCATGAGACAAGTCACTGAAATTTTGAGTTTATATGACCCGTTTGTTAAAATCCTTCAATGTGAAGTTGTTTGAACATGTAAGGGTTGTTTGAGATTAATTTGGGTGGATTTGTGCTTAGTTGGATTGTTATTAAAATAAATATTCATATTGAATATTGTTTGTATAATGTTGATAATTCATGAGGTTGATGATATGTTGAGGAAGTTTATGATCTAATGCATGCACACAAGATGTTTGTTGAAATGCCTATATGAGAAGTGCAACACAATTAAAGGGTGATATTGCAACCCTAAATACTCCTTAAACATACCTGAAAGTAAGGTGTTTAATGTACAAAATGTATGCCTAAGAAGTGTGAAAAATGGACAACAATAGTAATATATTGGGAGGTTGAATATCACTTAAATTGCACTAGAATTGCGCCCGAATTGCATCTCAAATTTGGACAGCAGTATAGGCAGTTTTGGGGCATCTTGGAATGATGTTTAATTGGCATGACAGAGTAGGTGAAATGTGTGAAGAAGTGGCTAGATTTATAACCTTGGAATCTCATAAATTTCCATGTAGATTGAATCTTAAAGACCTTTTTTATAGTAACTTGAAGGAGTGTCATAAATCTGAATTTTTCTATCATTGTAATCCATATTAAAATTTACTTGGTTAAGGCTGCCATTTTAAGAAGTTAACTACCATAATTCAAGTTAATTGTTGGTTATAAAGTTTGGAATGCATAAGTAGGGCAATGGCATTGTCTAATGCAAATGGGATTGTATTGTGTATCAATAAGAAACTTCATGTTAAAGGGTTGCTTTGTACTTACTAAGTGTCCTTATTTGTGGAAATGGCCTAAATGATGTATAAAGATGATCATTTACTCTAAGTAAGGTGGAGAAACCACTAGAAGTGGGATTTGGGGGAGAACTCCCAAAATGTTAATATATGAGATTGCAATTTGGGGAGAGTTAATACATTCTTATTGGAATAAGTATAAGGAATGTATAATTGGGCAATGACATGAGAATAAACCCTAAAGAGGGGATTAGTTATTTTCATCTATACTATAAATTGAATAGAATTACTATTTGACTCATACATAATTGAATGTTAGTGCATGTTATGTTTGTAGGTTAAGTAGTTGATTGGAAGTCGAGTGTGAAACTTGAGGATTTGGATATTGATCTTCTTTGAGATAAGTAGGATTCTCCTGAATGTATGTGTGGTTGAGTATGACTAACATGTTGGCATGTGGGTACCGTGTTTTATTGTATATGTTGATGTTTAGTGATGTATTTATGGAATATACTTTTATTTGAGTTTATCCACATGCATTTGCATTGAAATTTTGATTTAATACTTATAGTGTTGAAAATGTTTATGCTCATGCAATATGATGTCTATGGGTTTGACATGGTATCGGTGTGCATGAGGTTGCATATGTGACAAATGTAATTGCCTTTGTGGCTGTTGGATTGCCTATGTAGCAAGATAGTCTATGTGGCTGATGGGTTGCCTGTGTGGCATGAGGATGGCCTATGTGGTTGATAGAATGCCTGTGTGGCATGAGGTTGGCCTATGTGGCTGATGGCATGAGGTTGGCCTATGTGGCTGATAGAATGCCTGTGTGGCATGTAAAGCCGATATGGCTTAGTGATTGCCTTTTGGCATACTTGTGTATTTGCATGATTATGAGCATGTTTGGACTGAGCGCTACATGATTATATTGGAATTGGCATGAGTTGGTCTATGTGACTTGATGAGTGACTTATGTTATGTTACTTTCTATTCTTACTTACTGAGTTTGCTTGGACTCACTCTTGTTTATGTTTTAGATGTCAGGCATGACGGAAGAGCCCAATCGGGGGTTAGTTAGTGCCTAAATTGGGAATTAGCAGCGATGGAGTGACATTTTTCATTTAATTCTTAATTATTTATTAAAGAAAGATTTTAGTGGATTATTTGACCTATCATTTATTAATTCTTTATTAGTGGATGATGGTTTAAATTCTCACTATTTGTTGATTATTGATTCTTAGCTATTGTCATGCTGTAAGACTGGCAGCTAGTCCATGGGGCTATGGATGTAGGATGATTTGTGGATGTAATTGGTATATGTGGATGATTGAATGTATGTACAGGTTTGATAACTCTCATATTTCGGGGGAAACTCTGCCAAATTTTTGGTAGGATCTTTCTCTGAAATATGAGTAGGTAACTCCCTGAATTTAGCGGTGTTACAACTAGATACCACTGCATTATTGTATGAATATCTCATTCTAAGAATATTTGATTAATGAGCTATTAATTAGGCCTAAGCCCAAAATTCAATACAATATACACATTTAGTAATCCAGATCAATCATTCTACGATCACAAGAAATGGCACACATTAAAAAAGAAGTCCATTTTTACTACATTCTATCCATTTGACACAGCTCTGCTTTTTCAAGTATATCACCCTCTAGAGTACTCATATCAATATGTTATCTTTTGGGTTGCAGCCTAGATTTCAATACAAATTCGATGATATATAGCACATCCTCTAGATCAAAGAATACAGACTACAGCGCTCTGACAAAGTCAGGTCATGCATGTTGTTAAATTTCTGCACTGTTCATGATCCTTGCTTTCAACATTCAATTAAATTGTTCATTTCAATAGTTCAATACAACATGCTCGATTGTTGAGTTTAACCTCTTAATGTCATACAAACTATAACACAAGTAGACACTTGCTAATATATGGCTGAAGCCACTCATGGCATAGTAGATACAAAACAAAAGATATAATAAAGACAACTAAAACATGTGACAAATGTTTGAACTATCAAAGTCATAATTTGAGACTCAACTGAAGATTTAAACTACACCATCTTCTACTTTTGAACTCTCTTCTTTGGCTTCTTCGGACAACCTCGACTGGCAACCACCTTTATGTTCTTAACTCTATCATATTGCATCAAGTCTTCCGCATGACTAAAATTTTTTCCCCTCTCTCCTAGTTCTCCAGCTTCTACATGTTCATCTTCTTCAAATATCATTTCCAAATTCTTTAATTCATCAAGCAACTTCTTACTCCCAATAATTGCATGTTAGAGAAGCCTACCTCAGCTAAAGGTAACAACATTAATTGAGTTCCAAATTGCAGTTAGATCCTCTGGATGAGATGTTGAATGATTAGCACCAAGTGAAGCATTAACATGTAAACCATGGCGTGGATCTCTTAGCATTCATTGGAGTACAAAAAATGGGGCAGGTCAAAAATATTCAACTTCAAAAAAGCTGCATAGAGATACCTGAAAATAATGTCGGTGGATTAGAATAACATGCAACTACATTTTCCACAGTCTTTACCATTCTGTATCGGACAACTCGAGCGTCACATCTCTCTTGGCTCAACATCACATCATACACAATCTCTTCGTCATCTTCCCCTACAGATGCAACAACATATTCCTCATTATGTCACAACTTCTCTTATGCATCTTTAAAGTTTGCATCTATGTAAGCTCCAAAGAGGAATTCCTCGATGGCAAAGCTTGTCCATCTAAACAACACTACCTCGAACATTCGCTTGTCTGCTTCCAACGCATCCTTACATCTACAAAGAAGGGCTCTTTCAACCTGTTCTACAAACTCAAGGAGTGTTGCTTTTTGGCATGTGTATTGGCCTATCAATGAATGAAACCCTACACTCCATTGATTTGTCCATGTGGCATAAAAATGAATTCTTTTGTGATATATGGGAGCCCATTTATAGCATTGGCTGTAGAGCATGGCTAGCTGCTCATGGTTCATAAGATCATACAACTCTAAAAATCACCCCCGACTTGCATTAAAGTCCTATGGACTGACATCATTATACACCACCCCATTGAAGTCCTGCTAGAAGTCATTATACTCCCTATTCCACTTATTTAGTTTCTCAAAAACCTTCCTCATTATGTGTGCCATAGACAATATTTGTGGACAACATTCGGAAAGACTTATTCTGTTGCTGCTTGGATGGATTGATCCTGATCTGTAATTATGGCAACCAGTGAATCTGTACTCTCATATGTAATGAGGCCACAGCCAAAAACCATTGTCTACTTATGATGGTTTAAACCCACAAATGGTGCAAAAGGCATCATGAACTTGTTTGTTCTATATGTAGTATCCAAAAAAATGACATCTCTAAATGCCTCAAGCCTTGATCTACCATTGGCCCAGAAGAAAGATATAAGAGATCTGTCAACATGTTTTCTAATTGAGAAATAACATCTTGGATCTTTGTCATGTATCTATTGCAGGTACTTTATCATCTGTTCTGCATCGGGTCTCATAAGTCGCCTTCTAATGCGAGACATTATATTCTTCATATATATGCTAGTAAAGTTCAAATCATTCCCTCCTTTCAACTCAGAAACCAAATTGTATGCCGCAGTAGATCCTATGCCAATCTTAATGTATGTCTTTAACATTATTTTAGTATTATTGTCTACAATATGGTGTGACTTAAGGAATTGTATTTGCACTAGAAAGGACATGTCATGTGTGTGTGTCTATTAACCGGCTAATAGTCCAAATATTCTCAATTCTCCATGATATCTCCATATGAGTCATGCATAAACACCTCATAGATACACAATTTGACCTCACTCATGGGCCAGTAAGCAACTGCTTATTATTAGTCTTAGACTTCGAACACTTACCTTCACGGGAGCACACTATGCATCTCCATACATCTTGCCACTTGAAGCTAATGTACGAAATTGGTTCTTGCGTATACTAAAACCTGCCAGCTTAGTGTATTCATTATAAAACAATCTTGTGGATGTCTTATCTTCAAACTCTTAGCCAATGTATTGTTTTGCCTCCACTAGTAGTTTCGGGACTACCAACTCTACGCCACAATTATCAACATCCTGATCATTACCATTAGCTCGGGGTTGAATAATCATATCTATTAACTTCTCACCATTAGAGGCCATTATACATCATAGTGATTAACCTAGTACAATAATAGAATAATGCAAGTCAAACTAAAAATACACCTTCAATGGGTTTGACATAATGGAAGACATTCAACTCCAAAATAAGACTAATTCAATGCAGCTCCTTCAAATAGGGACCTATCACCTATGAATTGATTACTTTATTTTTAGAATTATACTTTATAAGACAAAGGTATATTAATAATTACATTACAAATAATAATGTTGAACAACGGTGACCATTTGACTGCTAATCCACTATAATTAGAAGAAAACTAAATTAACATTGTTTGTCCCTTTTTGTTGCATTTGGACAATCGAATATTTGAACATAATTGCAGAAGCTTTGGAAGAAAATAGAAATATGACAACATCAAAGGGGTTCCTTATTTGGGCATGTGGGAAACAAGGGTTCCAACCATCTAGCATGTTGAAAATAGGCATAACCTAGGCAAAGACAAACTCATAGCTGTTAATTTTGGTTCTAGAGGCTAATATGATAAGCACCACAACTTCATTCCAATCATAGGATTAAATGGCAAAACATATGAGTATACTTAAGATAGCTAGATCTAAAGATTGAATGTTTCACAACATAATATACTTTATATTATGGGTGTGTTTGGCTTTTGAAATTAAAAAAGAAAATTCAAAAGAGAAGAAAAAGTGAAAAGGGTGTAAAAGGGAAGGTAACATTATCGATAATATAGGTGAGTATGTTAATGAGAGTGTCAAAGAGAAATACTTGTAGTTTCTTAGCTGAAGTTGTATGTAGAATTCTTTCTATCTCATTAGATTCAAACTAGGGTGTGTTTGTAAATAGGAAGTGTTTTGCTTTGATTTCAAAATGATTCAACTTTCATCCATGATCACTGATTCTAGGAAATGGGTGGAATAGAAAAAAAGAGATAGTTCCCAATTCAAAAATACAAGGTGGTGGAATTCATATCTAGAAATTGGGTTTGTAAAACTGAATGAGAGGAACACAGTTGCTAGTGGCAATGGGCTGGAGTTATGTTGGGCACCTCTTGCATGGTGGTCTAAAAGCCTACTCTAGTCTGAGAGTCTGAGACCAACACACCTAGACTAGTGCAAATGTGACCCACCTAATACTTGATGGAATACCTTCTCATCCAATTGAATTTTCTTGCTTTACTCATTGATCAAGGAAGCTACAGTCAAGAAGGAATAGACACTGGGGAATGCAACTTGAAGAGAACTGATCTGCAGTAGACTTTATTTTTTTTTAGTCCCATAAGGTATATAGCTCAAGAGGGGAGGAGTGAATTGAGAAATTGAAAATTATGGCCAATTGAAATTAATGTGCTGTAAACAAATGGAAATCAAATTTAGCAGCACAAGATACTCGAGATTTTATAGTGGTTTGGACCAACTCAATACCTACTCCACTCTCTGAGTCAGCTTCCCTTGCTGCACTCAGGTTCCACGAACATGGGTTGATTTTTCATGATCTTACCAACAAACTCATACACTGGTCTTTTGAGATCACCAAAAACTCATACAATGATGGTTCTCCCAAGCTCACAACCAACTCACTCGTTTTCAAGATCACTGGCAAACTTATACATAGCAAGTTCCTCTACTTTTGGAAGCAAATAAACTATAGGGAAATTGTACAATAAGTTACCTCTTTGCTAGGCTAATTTGTACAGTAATAAAATATAGATGGAATAGATGTTCGGTTAAGAGCAAGGTTATCAAAACTCTAGAGGTAAGTTGATGATGTGATCTTGAACACAAGATTTTCTATTAAGCATGGTAGAGATTGAATATCATAGAAGAGGAGAACTTTTCTTAAGAGTGGATGATCGTTAATACTCTTTTTCTCTTTCAATGTTTTTCTTCTCTTTCTTACTTCTTTGTTCTTGATCCACCTTTATACTATCTCATATTTCAACCATTGGTGATAGATGACTTTCATTAAATAAAGATGACCATTTTGATTATCGCCCATTGAGAGAAAGGAGGATGCTTCGTTTGAATTTCTTTGTCTTTGGCTAATTCACTTTTTCTAAAGTTAATGTTCTCTACTCATGTGAAGATTTGTCAATTGTCTTATTCAATATTTTTTTGATGCTCTTTAACTTGTCTCAAATTAGTTTTGAACAAACTTTCTTTGAGTAGAATAGAAAGCCATTTATGTCCAAGCTCACTATAGTTTGTTTACTCAAAGCAAGTTTCAGACAAATCAATTGAATCATTAGTCTGAAGTTAGTTTCGGACAAAAGTTGCTCTACTTTGTTGGTACCATTCAGATGGTGAATCAAGAGGTCGGTGAATTGAGTCTTTGAAAATTTTGGCTAGATAATAACTAAAGTACAAAACTAAAGAAAATTATTAATACAAGGCACTTAGACTGATACTTTTATAGTAGTTCGGCCCTTCACTTGGGTTCCTACTCCACTTCTCTAAGTTAGCCTTTTCTACTATGCTTAGGTTTCACTAATACCTTCTTTGATCAGTATCCTCCTAATCAAACAAATACAACTATTGGTTTCCAAGCTCATCAATGTATACAAATACCAAGCAAGTATCCTACTTGCTTTCACTACACAGAAGCATGTCCTTGACTTGCAGAAATATGTAGAAATAAATGTGTACAAATATTAATGCCATGTTAATTTTGTACGAAGTTCAAAAGTAATAAACATAATTAATATAGTAATAAAAGCAGTAAGATTCAATCTCTAGAAGTGGCTAAATGAATGGCTTTGAATGCTTCATTGAATGAACTACAATGGAGTTGAAATCGTGGAAGAAAAGCCATAAAGACTTAGTAAATATTCTCTCTCTTATTTTTCAGTGTGATCTCCTTAATTTCTTCATTTACTCCTTTTATATTGAAACCTTTGACTTTCTTCATTGTGGTAGGTGATAAATATTCAAATTTATAACCGTTGTACTTTTAGTGAGGTTTTGGAGTCTATGGACCAACATTAGATCCTTCGAGCTTCTAAGTAATATGAATTTTTTGCATAACTCACACAAGTTGTCGTATCTTTGGATGCACTAAAGATGCGTTTCGGAGGCTCCGAAGTGTAGCGACAATGGTGACTCACGTTGGATGTATTGATGCTGACTCCGAAGTTTCAGTTAGTCTCCGAAATATTTAATCTGTGACTTCGAAGGACTAACTTTGAACTCCAAAGTAGTCTACTTGACTCTAAAATACATTTTCTTTGACTCCAACAAGTTTTATTCTCTGAAGAGTGTTTTGTTAACTCCAAAGGCTCTCATCATTGTCTCTGAAATGCCTTATCGACTCCAAAGTACTTGACTTAACCCCGAAGCCTGTAAGCTCATGACTTTGAAGTGCTTTAAATGTCTTTGAAGATTTTAAGCTCATAAATCCAAAGTAACTTGATTAACTCTGAAGTAATTTAATAACTCTAAAATAATTTTTCTCCGTCTCTAAAGTGCTTTAGTGGCTCCAAGGCATTTTTTGTTGAATCCAAAGCTTCTGACTTTGTGACCCTAAAAGGATTTTTCTTTGCCTCTAAAGTTCTCCAGTGGCTCCAAAATGCCCTTGCTGACTCCAAAGCATGTGATTTCGTGACTCTGAAGAATTTTCCTTTTTTTTTAAGTTCTCTGAGCAACTTCGAAGTTGAACTTTTAAACTCAAAGTTGACTCCAAAGCTTCCTTGATAGCTCTGAATCTTTTTTTTCTTTTTTTAAGTATATATGTAATTTATTATACTTATATTACTTGAGAATTTACTTGGTTTCTTCCTTTGATCATCATGAAGATTATTCTCAAGATTAGTTTAGAAAAATATTTCTGCAAAATGCTTGAGAATGAATTGTTAATACCTTAATTTTCCACTCATATCTTTTCTCATCATCATAACATGGTTGGTTAAGAATGTTCATCATCAAAATCAAGCTATTTAAGAGTGTATGTTCAATATTCTCCTCCTTTTTGATGATGACAAAACACTGAGTGATGCGCCTTTTAAAACATAACTGACAAAGAATTTAAAAGCAATGAAATTCTATTAATTCAATGCAACTCCCCCTGAATAGGTGTACAAAATTTTAACTATATTTCATACAAAAATTTCATACATTTCAGTACATTTTCTCCTCCTTTTTGTCATAATCAAAAATCTAGAAAGAAACAAAATGAATATGACCAATACAAAACAAACTTGTCATGATCAAAATTTACAAATACAAAGCATGATCAAATTTTCATATAGATAAGTTTCCTTATAAAAAGTACATTGTGCAAAATAATACATTCAAAAATATACATTAGAAAAAATACAAAGGTAGCAGAATCAATGGGATGTTTTGGGTTTCTCTTATAGGTTTTTGAAAAGGGTTCGTTTTAGGTTGAGAGGTTAATGGTTTAGGAGATGACTTGTGCCTTTTTGTTGGAGAAGGTGGAATGAAAAATGAATCTTTTGGAATAGTAGATGGAGGTTCATGGGTATAAGCTATTGGTCCATAATCAAAAACATAAATGAAATCAATACACTCTCTAAATTGTGGATCTAGCAACTCAGTAAAGGATACAGGAGTCTCTTTTAAGAGGGCTTCTATATTGGCATTCATTATGGCTGTGTACTCTAGATGGTACATGGTGATTCTATAGAGAGGAGCCTTTTTATGTTCCTTTGGAGGTGGAATTCTTAGCTTCCTCTTGGGTTTAGAAGAAGAGTGCTAGGATAAAGGTGTAGAAGATGATGAGTTGGTTAGTAGTTTTGGTTTAGGGATAGCAGGTGGTTTTTTGAGAGTTTTGGCTTTGGTAGAAGGGGGTGGAGTAGGTTCAGGTGAGAAGGATGGTTGAGAATATTTTATCCTAAGCCTGTGTTGGATGGATGTATCATTGAGCTAAGGATATGAAAGAGGAAGATTATCAGCAATTACTTGAAGATTGGCATTTAAGTAGTATGTGAACTCTTCCTCACTAATGAAAATGTTATTGAACGATTCTGATGGAGATGGAAATGTATGGTAGTAAGTGAACAGGTTTCTCAAAATAACTTCGAAGGATTGACTCTCTATCAAGAATTTGAATTTTTCGGTCCTTTGGAGTCAATGGAGGATTAGGAAGAAGTTGAATCCTATGCCGAAGGTTAAGATCCTCAAGTTCTAAGAATGACAATTCCTAAGGGGATAAAATAATGGATTGAGAGAGAAACATCCTAACAACTTCAGAGTTGATTTTTGATTTACTCGCAAACTCAGAAAACATCATCTTGATTGGATTTGAGATGCGAATAAGAATGTTAGGATTATTATCGAATGATTTTGGAGGAGAATATGGAGGACTTTGTGGAGGAGTTTGTGGAGGAGTTGGAGGTCTTCTCTAATCTAGACGAATTGAAGGTGTATTCTATTCTGGAGGAATTTCTTCAATCCATTCAGGAATGAGTTCACCTAAGAGAAAGAGAACCTTTAGGGTCCAATCCAGCAACATTACTAGCCCTGGGGGAAGGAAATGGATTCTATGAAATGGAACTATGAAATATTTTCCATATCTGATAATAGCTCTGTGAGGATTGGAAAGATAATCCCCAAGCATGTTTGAAGATGGAACAGAAGGAGACTGTATTCGAGGAGATGGAGAAACAATTTTAGTAGGTTCACTCTCAAGTTAAGTAGCCTCTAGAATTGCAGGAGATGATGGATAAGGAGACTGTGGGGGGGAAGATATCACTATGATTGGGGAATTGGTTCTAAATGGAGAGAAGTGATATGGAGGTGAAGAGAAATGAGTTAAAGGTGGAGAGAAATGAGGATGATAATTTTGACATCTGAATGACTTTGCTAGTGATTGTAGAGAGTCAAGTTGTTGATCAATCTTATCAGCTCACAAGATCATGGATAACATGGCATAGTTTAGTCTTTGATCCATTGTGTTAATCTAGAGAGCTAAAGTTGTCAACATGTTTTGTGGAATGGGTTGTGTAGTGGGGATTGATGAAGTGGTTAGTATGGATGGTTGATGAGAAGAAGTGGGTCTTATGGGTGATGGACATCTAATAGGAGTGTAAGATGGGGTGGTTACTATTGCTGCTGCTTCATTTTCTCTTCTTAAAATCTCTTCTGACTCCTCTATTCTGACATGTCTTTCTTCTTCTCTTGGAGTCTCTATTCTTTCTTATTCTAAATTCTCTTCTCTTGTTATTTTTCTACTTCTTCTTCCTCTTGCTCTAGTTTGGATTTCTTTAGTTGGGCTGCTCTTCTTGGCTTTTCATTGACCCAGCCTTGTGAAGTTTTCTTGAATCCTATTCTCTTCAGAGTCTTTTCATCTATTGTGTTTGAGTCTCTTGGAGGTTCTTTGTGTTCCTCAGACAAACTTACTCCCGCTTTCCTTTTTAGCTTGGTTAGAGTCATTCCATAAGGGAGAGGGAATCTTGAAGTGATCTTGATTGAATAAATATGATCTGACATTAGTTTTGTCAGATCCACTCTCTTTCTATTGTTTAGAGCCCATAGTATTCTTCCAACCTTTTATGATACATCTCCTATGGCTCCTTTTCTTGGGTACACATTGTTTATCATAATCATGTAAGTGACTTACGATTTAAACTCTAATGGCTGGAGTGTAGATAGTTCTCTCTTTCATCTATTTCTGCTCCTGCCAAATCTGAGAATAGTCTTTATTTGGTAGGCCATTCTGGTTCAACCTCTACCAAAGGAAGATTAAAACATCTTCTCAAACTCTTGGTGGATACATTAATTTCCACTTCTCCTATCCATCATTTCTCTGTTCTAATGTTAATGTTGCATATTAGAGCTCTTAAAGTCTTGGATAGAAGTAATCTTGGTAGCTTACATATTCCATCCATCCTTGATACTTGAACCATTTACATATATCCAATTTCATACCATTGTCTATGAAAACATCAAA
Organism: Pouteria campechiana; assembly: GCA_036873735.1. Lineage (NCBI taxonomy): Eukaryota > Viridiplantae > Streptophyta > Magnoliopsida > Ericales > Sapotaceae > Pouteria > Pouteria campechiana. The sequence continues at coordinate 26,826 of JAYJMB010007733.1, forward strand.
ACTAAAAACACTTCCTTCCATAATCTTCCTATCATGATATCTTTCCATATACCTAGAGTAACAAACTCGCTGTTGAGGAATGTTACCTCAAGTGTATTTGTTTCATGTCTGATTCTCTTGGTTGCTCTCTATTCTGGATATTCTTCTCTTTCCTTCCTCTTTCCATCTGCCAAGTTGGTGGTTCCCTTTGTTCTCACCATTGCAACAGAAGAGGATTAGGTTTTGGATGCTATGAGTGTTTCTAGACTAAGACTGGAAATTCTGATTGCAGAAGATGCGATGGAAAGATTGGTTGAATGAAGGAATTTGAATCAAGCAGGAAGATGAAGGGTCTTCTCTAAAAGGGGTTCTTCAGAAACTGGATGACGATTTTTGGTTTTTTGGAGCTCTTCAAATAGTTAAATAGGGTTTTAGGACTAACGTTTCTCCAAAAAATATTTTTGGAGGATCCAAAACGAAGATGTATGATCTTCGGAGGCAACAAATGTTATGTTTCAATGACTCCGAAGTTTACTTTTGGAGGTTCCGAGATCTTATTTTTGGAGGCATGATTGATCTTCAGAGGGTCCGAAGGATATTTCAGAGGCTCTAAAAATGATGCTAGTTTTGAGATCTATTCTTTTGCGCATTTTTTTAATGGAATAATCAATAAGGAATATATATTTCATCATATAGATACTCTATAAATTTTAAGTTAAGCATTTGGATCTAAAACACCTAATTCTTTTCTTAACTTACTAAATCTATCTTCTGGAAGAGGTTTAGTGAAGATATCTTCTAATTGATTTTTAGTCAGCACAAATTCTAAACAAATGTTATGATTTTGAACATGATCTCTGGTAAAGTGGTGCCTAATTTCTATATGTTTGTTTTGGAATGCAAAACTAGATTCTTAGTTAGACTTATAGCACTTGTTTTGTCATATCTTATGGGTATATCAACGAACTTAAGACCAGAATCATTTAATTGTTGTTTCATCCAAAGAATTTGAGCACAGCAACTGCTAGCTGCTACATATTCTGCTTCAGCATTTAATAATGCCACAGATGTCTGTTTCTTGGAAAACCACGATATGATCATGCTTCTTTGAAACTAACAGGATCCTGAGGTACTTTTCTGACTACTTTATATCCAGCAAAATCTGCATCTGAGTACCCTACCAAATTAAAATCAAAACCTTTTGGATACCACAAACTGAGGCTTAGCATGTTTAATAAGTATCTAAAGATTCTTATTAAAGTAATTAGATGTGATTCTTTAGGATCTAATTGAAATCTAGCACACATGCAAACACTAAACATTATATCTGGTCTACTTGCAATCAAATATAATAATGATCATATCATGCTTCTATAGAGTTTATTACATATTAATTTACCTCTTTCATCTTTGTCCATCTTTATTGAAGTGCTCATTGGTGTTCCATATCTTTTACCATCTTCAATGTTGAATTTCTTTAGAAGTTATTTTGTATACTTGACTTGGTGGATGAAATTCCTTCTTTTTTCTTGTTTGATTTGTAGTCCTAAGAAGAAATTGAGTTCACCCATCAAGCTCATTTCAGATTCTCCCTGCATAGTCTTTGAAAAATCTTCACAAAGGTTTTCTTAGTTGTACCAAACACTATATCATCAACATAAATTTGAAATATAAGTATATCTTTCTTTATATGCTTAATGAAGAGAGTGGTATCCACTTTACCCCTTGAAAAACCTTTTTCAATCAGAAATTTGCTTAGCCTTTCATACTAAGCTCTAGGAGCCTGTTTCAAACCAAAGAGGGCTTTCTTGAGTTTGAATACATGGTTTGTATAATGAAGATCTTCAAACCTAGTGGTTTCTTCCACATATACCTCTTCATTAATGAAACCATTCAAGAATGCACTCTTTACATCCATTTAATATAGCTTAAAATCCATATATGATGAAAATGCAAGAAGCATTCTAATGGCTTCAATCCTTGCAACAAGAACTTATGACTCTTCAAAGTCAATACCTTCTTCTTGAAAATACCCCTTTGCAACTAATCTTACCTTATTTCTCAACACAATTCTTGATTCATCCAGTTTATTTTTGAAGACCCATTTAGTTCCTATAATAAATTAATGGTTTGCTCTTAGAACAATGGTTCATACATCATTTCTTTTAAATTGATCTAATTCTTCTTGCATAGCTAAAATTCAGTTTTCATCTTCTAATGCTTGGTCTATGCAAGTTGGTTCTAATTGAGAAATAAAAGCAAAATTATCAGATATTTGGTGATAGGATGATCTAGTTCTAACTATATTGAACACATCACCAATTATCTCATTTTTAGGATGAGCATGTATAAACCTCCAATCTTTGGAAAGAGATGAGTTACCTTTTTCATTTACCTCTATTGTGGATGGTTCAGCTTCATCCATTATTGTCTTTGATAGTGGAGATTCTATTTGTTTGTCTTGTAATCTCAGTTTCTCCACACTTGTTAGAAGATTATCTATCTCATCATCAAAATTACTATTTCTTTTCATGGAGTTAGAATGTTCATCAAATTTAACATGGATGGATTCCTCTACAATCTTAAATCTCAGGTTATACACTCTAAATGCATTGCTAGCAATGGAATAACCCAGAAATATACCTTGATCAGATCTACTATCAAATTTTCCAAGGTTTTCTTTGTCATTATTAAGAATAAAGCACTTACAACCAAAAGTATAAAAATATAAAATATTTGGTTTCTTGTCATAGTATAATTCAAATGAAATTTTGTTGAGTATGGATCTAGCAAAGATTTTGTTAATAATATAGCATGTGGTATTCATTGCTTTAGCCCAAAAATACTATCGTAGGCTATATTCACTCAACATTGTCCTCGCCATTTCTTGCAAAGATCTATTCTTTCTTTCTGCTACTCCATTTTGTTGGGGTGTTCTTGGTGCAAAGAAAGTTTGAAGAATTCCATTATTTTCACAAAAATTAGTGAATTTATGATTTTCAAATTCTCCACCATGATCACTCCTTGTGACAACAATATGAGAACTTTGTTAATGCTATACATGTTTGGTAAATACTTCAAAGAATGAAAAGTTTCACCTTTGGATGCTAGAAATATTACACAGGTAAATCTACTGTAGTCATCCACAATGACATGCATAATGTTTCCCTGCAAGGCTTCTTGTTCTTGTTGGTCCAACTAAATCCATATGTAGCAACTAAAGGGGTTTAGTTGTGTATACTTCTTTATTTGACTTGAATGATTCTTTTACTTGCTTACCTTTCATGCAAGTATCACACAACTTATTATCAAATTTGAGTTTTGGTAAGCCAACAACTAGATCTTTATTCTATAATTTTTCAATCAAATTTTTGTTGGCATGTCCAAGCCTTCTATGCCACAACATGGGTTCGTTGTCATTCACAACATGACACTTGGCTTGAATATTAGAAAGATCAATCAAATATATATTTTCATGTCTTCTACCATATACTATAACTAATTGAGACATATCTAATATAGAATAGAATTGAGATTCAAACACAACTTTGTAGCCTTTGTCACAAAACTGACTTACGCTAAGAAGATTGTGTTTCAATCTTGCTACTAAAAGTACACATAAAATTGTAGTAAATAGTGGTTGGCCGACCTTACCGATCTCATCCACTCTACCTTTATCATTATCACCTAAGGTAACTGTTCTACCATATTTTCTTTTTTAGCTTCATGAACAACTCCTTATTCCCTGTCATGTGCCTTGAGCAACCACTATCGATATACCACATGCTGCTCTTTGTGGCTCCCAAGTAAACCAGCATAGATAAAGTTAAGTCTTAACCTTTGGTACTTATTTGGGAATGGGTTCAGGTGGGTTAGATGTCAGGTCTATTGTGTATGATTTTGATGATAACAAAACTTATTTTTGACTTTATCTATGCTAATGATACTTCTACTCTAGCAAGCCTAAAAAGAAGAAAAATATGCTTGGCATGATAATCACTATTGTAATATTTTGTATGCAAGCATATTATTTTAAATAATAAAGGATTCGTTATGATTCATAGTGCATTAAAATTGTTAATCATGTGTTGAATCATAAATATGTCAAGTGCTTCATAGAATCATTAATTAAAAATATAATATGTGAATGAAGCATTTATCCATGCCCTACAATTTGTAAAAATCATGTGTGGATAAACACATTTTGATAAGTGTGCTTCATAGAAATCATTATAATCTATAGTACATTAATCTTACTTATCATATGTTGGATCATAGATGTACTTTTGCTTAAACATAAGCATGTATTTCATGGAGTTATCATCTTAAGCCTTTATGGATAAATATATCCTGACAAACATGCTTTATGTGAATAAAATTTTTATCCATGTCTTACAACTTGAGAAAAGCATAATGGATAAACACATCTAAATAAGCATGCTTCATAGACAAACTTGATTAAATTTATTCTTGTTCAAAGCTTAATTTAAATTTTTATCCATGTCTGAAAGTTTGTGAAAACTATATAGATAAAAGTGTTTTGATTTATAATGGATAAATTTCAAGCTTCACAAGTGGCAAAGTACAAAAATGTTAAGTGCAAGACTGCAGTCACTTACCGCAAGTGCCTGCGGATACCACCTAACATCTATAGATAAAGTACTTTGTCTGAAGATACCACCTGCCAGGTCACAACCGCCTTCCAATATCACCTATGCGACAGTCACTTGTATCAACTACCTACCATATCACCTATGAGTGGACAACAAGGTGGATGCAGGACATTTTTCAGACATCTAACCATAGTTGCTTGGAGTAGACGCCTGCCATATCGCCTAGCAGATAATTACTTGGCATAGCCGCCTGCCACTACTACCTGTCAACTTCCAACATTCAGAAATCTAAACGTTGTAGGCCTTGAAATTGCTTCCCACTCCTTCCAATGGTCATATTTTTTATTCTATTTAAAGGGAAGCTAAGGGACAATTCAAGGTTGAAGAAGCAAGGGGATTGAGCTTGAAACCTTCTATAAATCTTTCCATCCCTAGGCTAAGAGTTTTAAAGTTCAAATATCATCCAAGAGCTTCATTTTTTCGTATCTATTTAAGGCCTACTTCTTCTATATATCCAACGGAGATCTTATGTGCTATGAAGAGTTACTCAAAGATCAAATCCTCCCAAAGATTATCAAGGAGCTTGAGGGTTCTAAGTGACAAAGGTGAATCAACTAACAAGAAAGCCATTCAAGTCCTCCAAGTATTTTCACTTCAAGAGCTGCTAAGATCAAAGAGCTTCAACGTCATATCAACACTACATCAAAGGAGTTCAAAATCACTATAATGTGCTTATTGTGTTATCCTTTAATTTGTGCTTTAACAGTGTGTACTCATCATCTTAGATAGAGGCACATCATTGTACACAAAATATTTGTAAAAGTAGAGTTTCTAGTGAGCTCATGAAACTAGAGTTATGCCCCCTGGTGCTGGAATCTAGAAGAGTGCTGGAAGCACTTGTTATGCCTCATGGATCTGGAATCCAGAAGAGTGCTAAGAGCATTATATTTATGCCCTCTAGAGCTGGAATCTAGAAGAGTACTGGGAGCACTACTTATACCTCTACTATTAGATATAGTGGAACCTAAGACACAAGGCGTGTGTTCTTGGAAGAGTGGATGTAGGGACGGGGTGCCCAAACCACTATAAAAAATCTTATTATTTGTGTGTTTGATTGCTTTACTATTTATGCACTTTATTATTTTACTATTCATCTTATATTGCATAGCACACAAGCATGAAAAGAGAAAATTTGATTTCACTGGGGTTAAGCAATAATTCTTATACACCCAATTTACATCTCCCCTCTTGGGTTAATCCACCTTATGGGAACCAATAGGTTAGTTGCCGATATTGTTGTTACCCATTATTTCTTCGGCAATATTGTTTTAACTAAAGGAGTTTGGGTTGTATTTAGTATATTTGCAACTGTCTTTGGAACCCAAATTATAGTCTGTTTAGGCTCAAATTCTCTATGTTGATATTGTCCACTTCTTTTCTTTGGTTTCATTCTAAATAGAGTGGAAGTCAATGTCTTTTTCGGAGCATTGTTCTCAGCTACTACTTGGTCAAGTATGCTATTGGTGTTATTGTTACTATTAAGCTTGGAATTTTCTTCTTTTATTTTGGAGCATTCATTTATAATTCTTTTGAGCTCCTTTTTAGTTTCTTTGTACTTCTCTTTCAAAGTCATAAAATCTGAATATAATTTTTCTAACATTTCTTCATGATTAGGAGTTTCAGAATCAGAATTTACCTACTCTTCATGAATACTTCTATTTAGAGAGAGTTAGCTGATTTGACCTTCATGTTCTTCTTCTTCTTCACTCTCGCTTTCATTTATTATATTCTCCAGCATCTGCCATGCTGCTAGAGCTTTCTTTTTCTTTTAGAATTTTCTGCTTGTTCTGTTGTTGTTATTGTTTCTATTGTACTTCTTCTTTTGTTGATCATTTTCTCTCTTGTCTGGTTCTGGACAATCAAACTTCATGTGTCCAGGTTTCCCATAATTGTAATAGGTGGGTGGTTCTTTCTTTTGTCATTTTTTCCAAAAATGTTCCTTGAACTATTTTCAAACTTTTTCTTCTTTAGCATAGATTTGAATCTTCTTGTAATCATTGTCATCTCTTCGTCTTCATCTCCACTTGTGGATGCATCAGTTTGAGATTTTTCATTTTTTGACTCAACTTTAAGAGCAATTGCTTTCTTACCCTTTGATTCTTCTATATTTTTCTACTTGATTAACACCTCATGAGTCATAAGAGAACCCATAAGCTCTTCTAGACTCATTGTGTCCAAATTTCTTGCTTCTTGGATTGTTGTTACTTTGGGCATCCATTACTTTGACAAAGATCTCAAAAAAAAATTTGCCATTTTGGGCTCTACATACATTTCTCCTAAATTTTTTATCTTGTTTGTTATTTTTTGAGACCTTCCAAATATGTCTGAGATAGACTCTACCTCCTTCATGTTGAAAGCTTCATATTCCTGTACAAGAAGATTTATCTTAGTTTCTCTTACTTGTTTTGTACCTTCGTGTGCAACCTCTAGTTTGTCCCAGATTTTCTTTGCAGTATCGCAAGAGCATATCTTGTCAAATTCAAAAGATGTAAAAGTGTTATAAAGGCAATTCTTTACCTTAACATCTTTTTTAGCTATTAGAATATCCTTAGCAATGTATTTATCTTTAGTGTATAAGATAATCATTCCATCTTTGATGGTTCTCTATAGCTAATAATCTAATCCAATCAAGAAATTTTTCATTCTCATCTTCCAGTATCCATAATTTATACCATCAAATAATGGAGGTTTGGAACTAGATTGACCTTCTACAGAAGTGTTATAAAAATAGCTGGTCATTGAGATCTCTTCACAAGTTATATGAATGGAATAGTAAGGTATAACTGGTGAAGCCTACTCTGATACCAATTATTGGTCCTACTCAAATGGTGACTCAAAAGGTGGGGTGAATTGAGTCTTTGAAAATTTTAGCCAGATAATCATTAAAGTGCAAAACTAAAGAAAATAATGATAACATAATGCACTTAGACTGGTATTTTTATGGTGATTCGGCCCTTCACTTGGGTTCCTACTCCGCTTCTCTAAGTTAGCCTTTTCTACAAAGCTTAGGTTCCACTAAAACCTTCTTTGATCAGTATTCTCCTAATCAAACAAATACACCTATTGGTCTCCAAGCTTACCAACTAACTTATACAAATACCAAGCAAGTATCCTACTTGCTTTCACTACACCGAAGCAAATCCTTGACTTGTAGAAATATGCAAAAACAAATATGTACAAATATTAATGCCTCTAGCAAACGAATTTTATACAAAGTTCAAAAGTAATAAATATAATTAATATAGTAATAAAAGAAGTAAGATTCAATCTCTAGAAGTGGCTGAATAAATGGCTTTGAATGCTTCTTTGAATGAACTGGAGTGGAGTTGAAGTCATGGAAGAAAAGCCTTAAAGACTTAGTAAATGCTCTCTCTCTTGTTTTTCAATGTGATCTTTTTAATTTCTTCATTCTTACTTAACTCCTTTTATATTAAAACCTCTGACTTTCTCTATTGTGGTAGGTGAGAAACATTAAATGCAGAGAACCATTTAAATTTATAACCGCTATACTTTCAATGAGGTTTTGGAGTCTATGGACCAACATCAGATCCTCTAAGCTTTTAAGTAATATGAATTTTTTGCATAGCTCACAGAAGTCACCATCTCTTTGGATGCACTGAAGATGTGTTTCAGAGGCTCCCAAGCTTAGCGACAGTAATGACTCACATCGGATGTATTGATGCCGACTCCAAAGTTCCAGTTTATCTCCAAAGTATTTAATCTGTGACTCTGAAGGACTAACTCTGAACTCCGAAATATTCTAGTTGACTCTGAAATACTTTTTCTCTGACTTTGATGAGTCATGTTCTCTGAAGAGTATTCTGTTAACTCCGAAGGCTCTCCCCATTGTCTCCGAAATGCCTCATCAACTCCAAAGTAGTTGACTTAACCTCGAACTTATAAGGTCATGACTTCAAAGTGCTTTAACTATCTTTAAAGATTTTGAGCCTGTAATTTTGAAGCGACTTAATTCACTCTGAAGTGATTTAATAACTTTGAAATAATTTTTCTATCTCTAAAGTGCTTTAGTGGCTCTGAGGCATTTTTTGCTGAATCTGAAGCTTCTAACTTTGTGACCACAAAAGGACTTTCCTTTGTCTCTAAAGTTCTCTAGTGGCCCCAAAACGCCTTTACTGACTCCGAAGCATGTGACTTTATAACTTTGAAGAATTTTTCTTTTGTCTCCAAAGTTCTCTGAGCAACTCTAAAGTTAAACTTTTAAACATGAAGTTGACTCCAAAGCTTCCTTGATAGCTTTGAATCTTTTGTTTTCTTCTTTTAAGTATATCTGTAATTTATATACTTATATTACTTGAGCATTTACTTAGTTTCTTCCATTGATCATCATGAAGATCATTCTCAAGATTAGTTTGGAAAAATATTTCTACAAAATGCTTAAGAATGAATTGTTAGTATCTTAATATTTTACTCATGTCTTTTCTCATCATCAAAATATGATTGGTTAAGAATGTTCATCATCAAAATTAAGCTAAGAGTGTATATTTAACACACTTTTCTTGGTCAAAAAAATCCCTTCGTTCTACTTTGTCTAAAGTGTCTTTTTCTTTTGCATTTGTCTAAGATGTCTCCCTTGTCACTTTAGATGAAGTTCCTCTTCATTCTGTATTTCTTTTTTTTTTTGTGGCCGTATGAATTTGTTTGAGGCATATGCGTTGAAACTTTGGATATACTTTTTCTTTACTCTAATTTGTTCGTGATTCATTTGGCTAATGACTGAGGACGAACAACTTTTGATTTGAATTATAAGATGCAACTTTGTCCTTTTGTCCTTTGTCTAAACAAGATGTTGTCCAAGATTGACTAAAGCAAGTCTTCATCTTAGATTAGCTTTTTTTTTGAAGAAAAATTTTGCAATAGTTGAGTTTTCGTCAGTAGTATCTTTAAAGGATATTTTGAAGGGCTTGGAAACCATGACTTCAAATGTATTTTGTAGCTTCAAAAATCTTAGTGCTATTCTTGGGCATTTACGTTTTTCTCCATTATAGTGGATTGTGTCTCTGATATATTCTTGTATACCCTATCCACTTAGATTCTAGTTGTTTCTTTGATATGTTATTCATTACTGCACACTTGGGAACAATAGTCAGTACCTTAATTGTTCACTCATATGTTTTTAATTCATCATCAAAACTTGGCTATTTACCTTAATTATGATTTGAATCATGCCAGGTTAGGAGGTTTGTTTCAACATTTTTTACATCCCGTGAAGCTAGGAAGAAGAAGAAGAAGAAGAAGAAGAAGATGATGATGATGAAGAAAAAGATATGCATAGGTGCACCAAATATTATGACAATAGAAATAACAATCAAAAAATATAATGGCACTAAAATAATCCATTATAGAATTATCAAAATACCATGATAGTAAAATAATCCATCACATAAATATTCAAATATTGTAATAATTTCCTTATTTTTTTATTTTTTATTTATCACTATAAGCCTCAATATCATGATAGACTTATTTTTTTGAGTATTATGATATTTTGTAATGGTGTCTGCCTTTTTTTTTCTAATCTCCCTATTTTATGCCTTGCTTAGATATAAGTTCCATCTAAGTATTACTGCAATCAAAATGACATATCAGGAACATAATATATCACAATATATATAATAAAAATCATAGTGTAAAAGCATTATAAATATTTTTCTTTGAAACCAAACCAAATAGATTATATGTAATGAAAATCTGGCCAACCTGAGTGGTTGCATGGACAATGGTTCTACGTTGTTGGAAACAATGATTCAATTATAGTGAATACTACCCATTAAGCACAAGTAAAGATCCAACCATTCAGCATTTACGCTCTATTGAGTGTTTATGAATTGAGGCATTTGAAGTGGCACATAGAAAAACTTAAGTAGGTAATATTTGGTATACTAACTGTTAAATCAAGTTGAATAACATTGAGAATGATGGATTGGTAGAAAAATATTTAGAGTATGTTAGCAGATCCATGAAAATGAGATCAATGGATTTATTTGCCCTATTGAGTGTCTTTAAATAAGACATTTGAAGTGGCACATGGAAGTACTTGAATGGCCTAAAGTTTGGTCAAGTCACAGTCAAATTTATATGAAACAAATTGATAAAATAGGTTTTGACTATTTTTGCCTTTTTAATTCTACTTTACCTCTAGTTGACCCTGCACACCAAACTAAACAAAGAGTTAAAAGGGTAGTCGACTCTACTTTTTTTACAATTAACCCTATCTTTTTAATCATCACCTTCCATCTTTTCACCTAAAAGGTTTTTATTTTCAATTATTACCCCATGATATTTTCACCCTTTTCATATTAGTTCATATTTATTCTTTCAACTACTTACATTATTTTCAGGCTACCTAAATCGCACTTTAATTTTATATTTTATTTCTTTTTTAACTTCCATATACACCAAACCAAACAAAATAGTCCCTAAGTAACATGCTTGCAAGTATATCAATTGATTCAAGCAAATTGGAGCTACCAGCATAAAGCAGAAGAAGACACATTCATATTGCTTCAATGGAACAAGTCAAATGGGAATTAATGAATATACACAATGACTATAGATGAAGAAGCGTTCAATCAAAAACAAAAATGCACAAGCATTAATATGAATTTGCACATCAGAAACCTGGTAGCATTATTACTTACATGTCCCCCACATTCCCCAATCTGTGACAATGAAGTCATCTTGGAAGATGAAGAAAACAAGGAGATGTTCATCTAGCTTCAAGGGAATGAGTCATTCAAGAATAGACAAGTTGCGAATGACTAGATAAGCTAGCTTGTCATGCCCAATCAAAAAACTAAAGAAATTCATAAAAGAAAAAGAAGAGATAGAAAGATCAATAATGCTGAGATCTTTGCAAAGCATGTACCTGTTAGCACGGGCAGGGATGTAGATTGGGGAAGATGGTAGAGAGAGGAAATTACTATAGAAGCAATTTGTTGATTTAGGAAACTGATGGGGAGAGGAAGGTTTTACAGTAGGCAAGGATGTTAATTTGGGAAGAAGATGGGAAATAGAGTTTCTTCATCGTCTCGCACAAGGGGTGTAGAATTAGAAGGAAGATGAGAGTTTCCAAAGTTAAGGCCAAGGGCAAGATGTCAATATGGGAAGATGATGGGGAGAGAGAGGTTTTGTAATGGCCAAGGATGTCGATGTGGGAAGAAGATGAAAAACGGGTTTCTGCTCACACAGCGAATGTAGAATCAAGAGGAAGATGAGAATGGCTTTCTGCCTTGGCAACCTGTCTACTTGCAAAGAATAGTGATTTTTGTTTTCAAAGTACCATTTTGACCATTTGACCTTTGATTCGCTACCCATCTGGTTTTCAATGGTCTAGATTTTTGTTCTACTTTAGTTAAAGTAGAATGCATTCTATTGGATCCCACTCCATACAGGTATAAAGTTTCAAAGTTTCCAAGTTGGATCAAGGGGATGCCATGCCTACTATTCACTGATTTCCTACCGCAAGCGTATGGTGTTAAGTTTTATAGTATAAAGATGAGAGAAGGGTTATCATCTCTACAAGGATTATAAATTTCAATTATTCACTAGCTATTGTAATAAATAATCCTAATCTAATTTGAAAAATAAAAAACTAAGAAATTGAATAAGAATTAGAAGTAAACAAACTTTGGTGGAAAGAATCAAGCTAGAAAAGCTTCAGAGGATCAATTTCTCTTATGTTTCAATCATGGTGTTCTCAACTCATTATATGTTGATCATTCTCTTCATTTATAAATCAAGAATTTCAATTCACTCAACTCCCTCTCCCGAGTGCCAAGTCAAGTATCTATTTTCAATATCCCAATTTCATTATCATTATAAAAATCAGAAGATTAAGAATGTATTAAGGTCTGTAATTCTTTTAAACAATTTCATAAAACCTAAAAGCTATCTCAAATCATTTAGAATTTGATATTATGATCTCTAAATTCTATTTAGGATTACCTCTCCCAAACATCAAATCTCAAATATAAATCATTCAATAAATGACAAATAAATTGAAAACATTAAGAATAAGACATCACAAATAAACCAATCAAAACTCTCAATATTATAACTAATCAATCACAATATAATATCCACTTAAGATCAATCGCTCCTCTAGGAAGAGGAGTTTAGTTACTCATAAAAATATTAAAAATAATCCCAAGTATTCTAAACATGATGAAAATAATAATTGAAGAACAAGAAAGAACAACGAAACCTTATTTGAAGATGACCTTCCTCCGCAACTTTTAAACCCAATTTCTCTTCTAAACTTGTGCTCCTTCACCAAAGTTGTTTACCTATTTTTTTCGTACCTCTTTTTCTTGATAATTTTTTCAAGTTAGGGTTTAGTTGCACCAAAATACAAATCTCACCCTCAATTGTGCACAAAACTTCTATTTTAAACTTGTTTCTGCACTGACTGGCACAGTTGTGCTGCACCAGTCACCCTGTTTGCAATGTGTTTTGGACTACAACATTAGCATAGCTACGCTACCCATTGGCGGAGCTACAGTGTTACGGTGAATCCAACTTCATGAATAGAGATGTCAACATTGTGAATAGTGATTTCAACATACAACTTTCCTTTATTCCAAACTCGCTTGTTGTCCCATGTTTTCCCAAGTTTGTACCACCTATTTTTGCATAAATTTATCACATATAAATCATTACTTGATCATCCATGATGGCCCATTTTCATCATGAAGAAATTAAAGTGATTAGAGTGCAATCTGACGCACAATTTAACAATTGATATTATCTTCACCCTTTATTGCTCTCAACTTGTTTTTCTTGATCCTTTGACTTAATTCTTCACACATGTGAATATCCCACATTATGTATTATTGATCCCTAATTGAATGGTAGCTCAAGAGGGGGGGTGAATTGAGCTTCTAACATACAACACGTATACAGTATTTTTATAGTGGTTCGGCCTATCCTAGGTTCCTACTCACTTTTCTAAGTCAGTCTTCTTTACTAAACTCAAGCTTGACTAAAACGTTTGTTGGTTTTACAAGCTTACCAACAATGTACTAGTTTTCCATGTTGAACAGAAACTCTTACACGTTGGTTTTCAAACTTACCAACTAATTTACTAGTTTTTCAAAGTTAACTAAAAACTTTTACAAATAGTTGGTTTCACAGAACTTACAAACTCTTGGTTTTTCAAAATGAATTTATAATTATAATGTCTCTTATTTAGGCTAACATGTACAAAAGCTAAAACTTAAGTGAAACAACAAAGTAAGCAATGAGATCATATTCAAACTCCTTGTGAAACTGATGTAGATCTAATGTTGAAAAGTTTTGAATGCTTTGGCAGTGATGTGGTAGAAGGAATTGAATGATGAAAGGTTGTGAATACTCTCTTCTTAATAAACAAAATGATTTTCTATGTAATCTCTCAGTTGGTATTAAGTGTTGTTTTAATCCTATAGATATATAGGATTTAAAAATTTTAGCCATTGCAATCTTTGGCACCATTTTCAAACTAGTTAGGCAGGTTTGGTGATGATTTTTTTCATTGTCAAGGTTCAAAGATTTTGAGTAGAGTACTCAGAACTTCTGTGCTTCGATTTATGCCTTAACTGAATTTCTGAAGTGATTATGTGGAACTTCTGTAGTAAGTAGATTTTTGGCGGTATCCTCTTCAGAATTTCTATCCATTATCCTAATCTTCAATGGATATATTCTGAGCCTCTAAAGAACTTCTAAGCATCTTTTGATTCAGTTATGTAACATAGGCTTTGATTCTGATATTTTTCTTTGACTCGTGCCTTGTGAAAAATGCCTTCTGAGAATGCTTCTATGCAATGTCAGCATTATGCATTGCTTCTGTGTAGGCTAAATTTCTTTTGAGTTGTTTCTGAGTTGCCTCTGATTTGCCAATGAAGCTTGGGCTTTGCTTTTATATGTCTTCATGATTTATGCTTTACTTGAATATATTTTTTAGAGTGCTTCTGTCTTGATTCTGCATAGTGAGTCACGATTTTGGCACTACTTCTGTGCACCGTGACATGTTCTGCATTACTTCTGTATAATATTATTTTGCTTCTGCGTTATTTCTGTCACTCCATGAATTCTTCTAACATGGTTCTAATTACTTGACTTATCTTCTGGGTTGCTTTTGTATGATAAAATAGTCTTTCTAAATTGCTTCTGTATAGCATTGCTTTTCTTCTGGCTTAATTCTGAGCAGCTAATTCTTCTTATGTGCTTCTTATGGCTTTCTTTAATTGTTCAATATTGTTACTTACTGATTCTAAGTCAATTCTGGTAATCTTTTGGCCTGATTCTAAGCTATGTCTAGTTGCTTCTGAGCAATTTCTGATTGATTTCTGATTTCTTTTTAACTTCTAACTTTTTATGCTAAGCCTCAAAGAGAGTTCTAAATTGCTTTTTAGTGACTTTTGAATGTCACATTATTTGAACATTCCTTTATTACTTTCCTTAATCTATTTTGGCATTAATACTGCAATTCTTAGAAAGTAATTTGTTAGTACCTTAATTCTTAACTCATTTGTTTGTTCATCATCAAAACTAAGTTATTTAATCTCATTCATTATCAAAATCAAGCTTAGTAAAGGGGTTAGACTTAACATGTATAACTTTTCCATCATGAAAATATGATCATCCTCAAGATTCTTGACCCCAATTAAGTTGTAGTTAGGCTGTGTTGCTCCAAAATAGCCTATTTTAGCCCAATTGACCAAAATTCCACCAAATTGACCTGAAACATTAACTAACTCTATTAAGTGCAATATTTAATCAAACATAGATATAAATCAATGAAATCATTTCAATTAAGGACCAAAACCTATAAATTTAGGTATCTAAAATATGATAGATATGAGCTTATCACCTACATAAATTGAAGCTTTGTCTCAAATTGGAAGGTTTGCCACATCACCTTACCAACACTCCTTTTTCTGAGTCATTTGAGATTATGGGATTTAGAAATGAAACCCTCCCAGATGGAGGATGGGAGCCATTGAACTTGAAATTGCATATTGTAATCAATTGAAGTGTCTGCCTGATGGTTTGATACAACTCCAGTCACTATAGGATCTTCATATCTCCTATTGTGATAAATTGGTGTTCCTTTCTATGGGGTTGGGACAACTCAAGAAACTCAACTCACTCACAATCAACCATTTGCAATGGTTGACAAGTCTACCTAATTCGATAGGATAACTAAAGTCATTGGAGCATCTTGAAATAGGCTTCTGTATGAAATTAGGCTCGCTCCCTCGATTATTAGGACAACTTAAGAAACTCAAGTCACTCACAAGCAGATATTTGCATGTGTTGATGTGTCGGCCTAATTCACTAGTACAATTGGAGTCATTAAAGTATTTAGAAATTCATGGTTTGGAGAAATTAGACTCACTTCCTGATTTTGTGGGACAGCTCAAGGCGCTAAATTATTTGGAGATTTTAGATTGCAGAGCATTGGGGTCACTACCTTGTGGGTAAGCTACAAAGCCTCCAGAGATTAGAAGAGAGGATCAGACAAAATCGAGGGAAAAGAGATATTCAAAATTGTTTCACACCTATTTATGAAATCAAAAAAGAGGACTCAGCTTGGTCTCATTTCAGGCAGCCTAAATAAGTTCCCCTTTCTAACAGTAATCAAATTTCCTTGGTTCCTTTATAACAGACTTGCCTAGGACTCAGGAAGTGAAGAAGAAAAAGTGCCCTTTTATCCTTTTGCCTGGGCTACCTAAAAAAGAAGGGGCATGGAATTTTTAGCTCGAGTATGCAAATTTTGCATTTAAAAAAATAAATAAATAAAACTATCATGCAAAAGATGGGTGGTGAAAATCCAAGGGTTAACCTTCATGTGTGCAAAAATGTTTTTATACACATATGCGTATAAGATCGAAACTCATATATGTATGTGTGTATGTATATATGTACATATATATACATGCATATAAATATATATATATATATATGTATATATAAGGATTATATTAGTAGTGCGGCATCACTAAAGTGAATTGGTGGTGCCACTCCATTTGGGATCTCATCTTGATGATTTTGTAAAATTTGACCCAACCACTAATTTTATCATTATTTAATTAAATAATGATGAGAATGTAAAATATCATATTTATTCCCTTAATACTTAGCTTTTTACACTTATTTGATGCCTAAATTCTCTCACAATTCTTATATTTTGATTTAGGACACAAATGGAGTTGTTAAGAGCAAAACAAAGCTAATTGGATGATTTTGGACAGCATTAGCGTCACTTCATGGATACATGAGAACACTTATTTAGCAAAAGTGTTAAACATATAAGTTATATTCCTTCAAGTTACTCATCCAAAAATCAAGAATCATAGAATTTAGAGATCATATATGAAAGTTATGACCAAAATACTACAACTATCTCAGACTTTAGACTCACTAAATATGACACAAAGCTTCTTTTGTATCCTATTTTTGAAATATATGGAGGATTATTTTGAATAATTTATCAACATGAAAGTTATATATCATAAAATTATCTTTCTAATACGTTAATAATCATATAATTATGACATCATATGAGAAACATATTACTAAAATAGTGGATATTGCTCTTGAACATTGCAGACAGCGAGTTTTGGCACCCCGGCGCCAGAAAGCAGAGTTGCGGCACCGGTGCATTTCTAAAGTGCAAAAACTTTTATTCTTGGTTTAAAGAGACGGAAGCCTCAGAATCAACATACTATAGATCTAATTTGTTTTTATTGTTCAATTTATGCTTTGAGTATTGAATGTTCTTCTATATTTATGATTATGATTGTTGTGTGTAATTGCTAGGAAGGCCAACCAGTTTATTATTCATTGCAATATATTATTAAATTACATACCAAGTCCATAATTTTTTAATCTCTCTAATTTTTGAAGCAACTAAGATTTAATATTTTGTTGCTAACAGTAATTATTAAATCTAAGAAAGAATATTTGACTAAATTAAATGCAACCACTAGTGATTATATTATTTAACTTTACCAATCTCTATAAATCTTAAAGTTACTATTAGATTAAACCTTTAGCATTGGTTTGGGGTTATTTAGTCTTTAGGATTAATTAGAATGTTGGTTTCTAATTAACTATGTTGAAGGAAAGATAGAAAAAATAGTTCCAATGGTGAATATTCAAAGTATGAATTGATTTATACTTGTATCGATGATCAATTATTAGATTCTAATGGGGGATGTTGACTTGGACCAAGTTTGGTTTCTTTGATTGATCTCTTTTACAACATTATTTTCATTACACTTAAAACCCCCCATTCTTGTTCACATCACATAAAACTAAGCTAGATACTCTCCATGGGATTGACCCTTACTCGCACTACTATCAATAATTTTTCTTTGAGTATAGGTTATAAATTTGGTTGCCTACAACAGTACACCAAATTTTTGAAGTCATTGCCAAGGAGTGATTCTAGTTGATTTTTTTGTGCTGTTGTGGTCTTCATTTTGTTCTTGAATTTTTCTTCTTGAAAATAAATGATTTTTCCTTTTTTTTTAGGGTTTATTAGATTTTCCTTGATTGTTTATGACTATTACTCATGTTTGCATAAATGTATGATTTTGATAACAAAAAAAATTGATTAAAGATTATATACTAATGGTTATTGCTAAAAATTTAACATGCAAAATCAAGTTGCAGGCCTCACAAACAAAAGAACACAAAGAAGATATTCCAAAGCATCGATCTGTCTGACCAAAAATAAAAAACATCTTAGGCAAGTGCAGAAGCAAAAGACACAATAGTCAAAGCTCAAATGGAAAGGAATCAATCATCGCCATTCATCTGTCAAAGTGAAGATTATCTTTGAAAAATGCAAAGTAACGTGCATACAACAAACTTTGCCTATCATAAGTGAGTCAAAGTTGAACAACTCACCAAGCCAATGATCATCTATTGAAAACAGAGAAAGATGGAGCAATGAAATTCATTTGTTCATCTACTACCTACTGCAAACAATCCAACAGATAAAGGATAATTCATCTTTGCCTCAATAATTCATTTGTTACTTACAATAGACAATCCAATAGATGAAGTGTTGAAGAGAATTTGTTTGCGCTCCTACAGTTACTTACAACAGATAATCCAATAGACGAAATGTTGAAGAAATAATTCATCTGTGCTCCTACAGCTAGTCTGTTACTTAGAACAGACAATCCAACTGACAAAGTGTTAGAATTATGATTCGTCTATTACGTGCAATGGACAAACCAATAGATGAAGTGCTAGAAAGATAATTTGTCTACGCTAATTGAATTCGTCTACTACTTACCATGGACAAACCAGAAGATGAAGGGACTTTGTCTAACGAACAAATGGATAAATACTTTGTTTGTCATAAGTGAAGATGAGCAATGGACAAAGTGAATTGTTGGTCTTTATCCAACATTAATGATGCCCTTTCCATATAGATGAAAGAATCAGCCATTGCAGCAACTTTTCGACTAATACTTACTAAGAATTAGGAAATCATCTTCTCTAAGGTTAGTGCTGCAAGCATTCCAACAGACAAGGATTAAGCAAAAGTCAAAGAATTCAAATGTGTTAATCAAAATGATCTTCTGCTATTATTAGAGTTCACCTACCACTAATGGCTAGAATTCAAAGCAATTATAAATGTAGCATTTTGGATCAAGAAGAAGCATTGAAGAAAATATTCAATATCTTCTTGAGTGCATTAACTGAACTGAGCTAAAACCTTTCGCATCTTTCAAGAGTCATGAGCCTTGCATTCAACCTTCATCAACTTTCTTTGAAGGCTTCCAACCACCTTTCGGAGAGATCATTTATTTCTGCATTTAATTTTTAAAAATCTTTCCCTATGCTTATTGTGAAGATCTGTGCTATAACTTTTGATATTTATTTTAATTCCCTTGAGCTAATGGTTGAGACTAAACTCAAGAAGAGTTGTGATTGTTTGAGTACAAACAAGAGCTATTTACACCCCCTAGAGCTGAAATCTAGAAGAGTGCTGGGAACACTATGATTACGCCCCCTAGAGCTAGAATCTAGAAGAGTGCTGAGAGCATTATGATTACGCCCCCTAAAGCTAGAATCTAGAAGAGTACTAGAGCACTGTGTTTATGCCCCCTAGAGCTAAAATCTAGAAGAGTGCAGGGTGCACTGATTGTATTTCTACTATTGGAGATAGTGGAACCCGAGACACTAAGAGGAGAGTGCTCTTGGAAAAGTAGAATAGAGTGTTTACTTTGACTACTATAAAACGTTCTGTGTCTTATTTATTTTTGCATCAATTGAATGATTGATTTGATTGCTAGAAGGGCATTTGATCTTAAAGGGGTTTAGCAAATTTTTTAGTACCCAATTCACCCCTCCCCTCTTGGGTATTTGCCTAAGCTTTGGGACCATAACTTGATCTTTTAATCAAGGTGATTTGCAATATGAGCAAGAAATAGTGAGAACTTTGCATAGGTTAAGGACAGAAGCTTAGAGAATTTTTGAAGAGAATGAACTATTTTCTAATCCTCTATTTGAAGATAGTAATTCTGATTTAGAAAAGGAGGAAATCATGGTTGGAAATTGAACTTTTAAAGAGCTTATTACACTTGATTTGGATCAGCAACCTTTATTCATAAAATTTCATAATTTAGATGCTACTTTTAATTTTGAATTAAATTCTAAACTAATACATCTCTTACCCACTTTTCATGATCTTGTAGGTGAAGATCCTCATAAGTATCTAAAGAAATTTCATGTGGTATATACAAGTATGAAGCCCAACAGGGTGACTAAAGAGAAAATAAAACTGAGGGTCTTCTCGTTCTCTTTGAAGGATTTGGCTATGGATTGGCTCTATTATCTACCCTCTGGGAGCATCAAAACATGGGATGAGATGAAGAGGTTATTTTTGGAGAAATATATCCCAGCTTCAAGGGCAGCCAACATTTGAAAGAAAATTTGTGGTGTCAGACAGCACAGTGGAGAATCTATATACAAATATTGGGAGCGTTTCAAGAAATTATATGCATATTGCCTCCATCATCAGATTAGTGAGTAGCTACTCATCTAATATTTTTATGAGGGCCTCTTTCCCATTGAAAGAAGCATGATTGATGTCGCTAATGGAGGAGCTTTGGTGGATAAAACTCCTAAATCTACAAGAAACTCGATTGGAAAAATGGTAGCCAACTCACAACAATTTGGCACTAGGCTTGACTCTCTATCCAAGCCTGTTAATGAGGTAAGTATTTCCTCCCTTGAATAATAGATTACAGGTCTAACTTCTCTTATTCATCAAATGGCTATAGATAATATGCAAATGGCGAAAGCTTGTAGAATTTGTTTGGTGGTAGAGCATCCAACTGATATATGCCCAACTCTTCAAGAGGAGCCCATTGTGCAAGTGAATGCGATAGGTAGTTTTTCTAGACAACTACAAAGGAAGTATGATCCTTATTCAAATAGATACAACTCAGGATGGAAGGACCACCCCAATTTCAGCTATAGGAACCCATAAGTAAATCAACCCATGACTCAAAACCACCCAATTTTCCAACAGTTTAAACAGCCTTACCCCCTTGACAATGACCACAAGGACAAACTTCTAACTCTAGTATGCCTTTAAAATATATTATTAAATCTCTTAGCATTAATACTTTACAATTTCAATAGGAAACGAGGGCCAACATTCAAAGTTTGGATAACCAGGTAAGTCAAATGGAAATTGCAATAAGTCATCTAGAGGCACAAAGTTTGAGAAAATTACCCTCTCAAATAATGATGAATCCAAGAAAAAATGCAAGTGTAATCATTTTGAGAGGTGATAAAGAGGTTGGGATTCCAGAAAAGTAACTCCTACACCAATGAATCATGAAAAGGAGAAAAGCATTGTCAAGGACAAGAACATTTCCAATGATAACAAAGTGACTCAACGTAAGTTTCTACCTCTTTCTTACTATAAACCAGTACCTCCGTTTTCTCAGGCTTTAGCAGAATCTTAAAAAATTTAGCAATATAAAGATCTATTTGAGACTTTCCATAAATGCAATGTAAACATTTCACTTTTTGATGTCATTAAAAAAGTACCTTATGAAGCTAAATTGCTAAAAGAATTATATATAATAAAGAGGAAATAGAAACTTAAGGGATATGAGATCAGCAATCATTCAAAGAAAACTCCTTGCAAAGTGTAACGATCCAGGTATGTTCACTATCCTTTGCATGATAGGTAACACTAGACTTGAGAAGGCCATATTAGATTTAGGAGCTTCCATTAATATTATGCCTTATTCTTTATATGCTTCTTTGAAACTTGGACCTTTGAATAAAACTAGAGTTGTGATTCAATTCGCTGATAGATCCAATGCATATCCTAAAGGTGTAGTTGAGGATGTTCTAGCGCAAGTTAATGATTTGGTTTTTCCTGTTGATTTCTATGTGCTAGATATGGAGAATGATGATTAAACTACTTCTATTCTATTAGGAAGACCCTTACTAAATACATCCAAGACTAAGATAGATGTTTATAGCGGTACACTTACTATGAAATTTGAAGGTGAAATTGTTAAGTTTAACATTAATGATGTCATGATATATCCTTATGATGATAATCCTGTTTACTCTATTGATGTGATCGATTCTTATGCACATAAGGCTTTTGAACTTGGTGGGAAAGATGAATTGGAAGTTGCTATTAGTAAGAATCTTGAGAAGTATATGACGTTTTACCATTGACCGATGAATTGCAGGAAACTCTTATAGCATTGAATGACTTTCCAAAGTCACCAAAATTAGGTAATGTTTCTCATATTGAGTTACTAGTTTCTAACAAGAGATTTTTATTATTTTGCAGGCCCCTATTTTAGATTTGAAGCCTCTTCCTAGTCATCTCAAGTATGTATTCCTTGGAGAAAGAGAAACCTTACTAGTGATCATTTCAAGTAAACTCAGTGCACTACAAGAAGAGAAGCTTGTGCAAGTCCTTAAGGAGCATAAGATGGCTATTAGTTGGACAAATGTAGATATTAAAGGAATTAGCCCATCTAAATGCATGCATCAAATCCTACTCGAAGAGGCAGCAAAACCTTCTCATCAATCACAAAGGAGATTGAACCCACCCATGATGGATGTAGTGAAAAAGGAAATCCTCAAACTTCCTAAAGTTGGAGTGATTTATCCTATTTCGAATAGCAGTTGGGTTAGCCCAATTCAAGTGGTTCCTAAAAAGACTAGAATAACTATGGTGAAAAATAAGAATGATGAGTTGGTTCCTACTCATGTTCAAAATGGGTTGCGAGTTTGTATATATTATAGAAAATTGAATGTTGTAATTTGTAAGGACCACTTCCCTTTATCTTTTATTGATCAAATGCTTGAAAAGTTAGCTGGTCATTCTTACTATTGTTTCCTTGATGGTTATTCAAGTTATTTCCAGATTATGATTACTCCAAAGGATCAAGAGAAGATGACTTTTACATGCCCACTTGGAACATTTGCATATTGCTGAATGCCCTTTGACCTTTGCAATGGCTCGGCCACTTTTCACAGATGTATGGTTAGCATATTTTCATATTACATTGAGCAAATTATAGAAGTCTTTATAGACAATTTCATAATTCATGGAGACTCCTTTAACAATTGCTTGCATAACCTTACACTTGTTCTTCAAAGATGCATGTAAACTAACCTTGCGTTAAATTCTAAAAAATATCATTTCATGGTTAAACATGGTATAGTTTTGGGTCATGTTATTTCATTTGGAGGAATTGAGGTAGATAAAGCTAAAGTTTATATTTTTAATCTTTGTCTTATCTCACTAGTGTGCAAAAAATTCGTTCTTTTCTTGGACATGCAGGTTTCTATCGAAGATCCATCAAGGACTTCTCCAAAATAGCATTACCCCTATGCTAGTTGTTGTAAAAGGAAGTGGCTTTTGAATTTGATGAAGTGTGTAAAAAGGCATTTGACAAGCTGAAGGAACTATTGACTTTGACCCCAGTTATCCGACCCCCTGATTGGAATGTTCCTTTTGAGATAATGTGCAATGCAAGTGATTATGTAGTAAGCATTATTTTGGGTTAGAGAATTGGGAAAGCATCTCATGTCATTTATTATGCTTCAAGGACTTTGAATGATGCTCAAAGAAATTATTCTACTATTGAGAAAGAACATTGAGTTGTTGTCTTTGCTTTGTAAAAATTTTGATCTTATTTTCTTGGTACTAAAGTTGTTATTTATTCTGATCATGTAGTTCTTCGTTATTTATGATGAAGAAGGAAGCAAAACCAAGGTTAATAAGGTGGATACTTCTCTTGAGCGAATTTGACTTGGAGATCAAAGACAAAAGAGGGACAGAAAATCTTGTTGCAAATCATTTGAGTCGTTTAGTTCATGTGGAGGATGAACTTAATCTACAAGAAATGTTTCTTGATGAGCAATTGTTCTCTGTGATGACCCATACTTATGGAAGCATTATGCAAATTAAGTGATAAGAAGGTTCATTCATAAAAATGAATTTCTTTCTATACTCACCTTTTATCATTCTTATGCTTGTGGAGGTCACTTTAGAGCTAAGAGGACAATGAGAAAAGTGCTAGAGTGTGGTTTTTATTGGCCATCTTTATTTTGAGATTCATATTCTTTCTATAAGTTGTGTGATCATTGTCAAAGGACAAGTAATATATCCCAAAAGAATGAGATGCCACAAACTCCCATACAAGTTTGCAAAATTTTTTATGTTTAGGGCATTGATTTCATGGGACCATTTCCTATATCTTTCGGTTGTGTTTATTTCCTGCTTGTTGTTGACTATGTCTCAAAATGGGTGAAAGCTAAAGCTACCAAGACTGATAGTTCTAAAGTTGTTATAAATTTTATCAAGGCTAATATATTCTCCTGGTTTGGAATTCCAAGAGCTCTGATAAGTGGTCGAAGCACTCACTTTTGCAATTGAACTATTGAAGCTTTGCTGAGAAAGTATCTTGTGATCTATAGGGTGTCAGCTACCTATCATCTACGAACCAATGGACAAGTGAAAGTATCAAATCGATAGAACAAGTCCATTCTTGAAAAGACAGTTAATCCAAGTAGAAAAGATTGGAGTTTGTGCTTGGATGATGCCTTGTGGGCATACAGGACTACATACAAGACACCAATTGGTATGTCACCTTATCGATTAATGTTTGGAAGACCATGATACCTTCTCATTGAGTTAGAACACAAGGCCTATTGGGCTATCAAGAGTTTCAACATGAATATGATGAAAGTGGAGAATAGAGGAAGTTGCAACTACTAGAGTTAGAGAAAATTTGCAATGATGACTATAAGAGTGCAAAAATTTACTAGAAAAAGACAAAGGCTTTTCATGACAAGATGATCTCTAGGAGGGAGTTTAAAGTTGGTCAAAAAGTCCTTCTATACCATTCATGACTTCATTTATTTCCAAGTAAGTTATGTTCTTATTGGAATGGACCTTTTGTTGTCACTAATATTTTTCCTCATAGTGCAGTTGAAATTCAAAGTTTGATGACTTTCAAAGTTTTCATGATGAATGGTCATAGACTTAAGCCTTTATATGAAGGACTACAAGTTGAGAATGTTGCAAAACAGATAGTTTATTTTGATTGAAAGAAGAAGCATTGAGCTGAGCCAATGACTATAAACAAAAGTGCTACTTAGGAGGTAACCCAAGAGGAGTTTGTGTTTCTTTTTCTTATTATCTTCTTATTTTTGCATTCCTATTATGATTATTTTTGCATCTTCTTTGCATTTGATCTTACAATAGAGACAATGTAAGTTTTAAGTGTATTAGGGGGGGGGGGGGGGGGGGGTTGGAT
>JAYJMB010007744.1:0-10025 GCA_036873735.1 Pouteria campechiana
TTGTACGAGCCTATCACGTCGACAAAGAGGCGGGTCTTCGTAACTGTCCACGTGGGCAGGCATAACTGCTCCTCCATGTGGTTAGCCTGTACACTGATTTGGAATAATTCAATAACAGACCACCCAGGGTAATCCCCATTTTAAATTCGCCTGGATGATAATTGCTCGAATTACACTTTAATTAAAACTCCATAGGAATAACTATTTTACAAAAGCTATCATAGTTTTTTTTAATTATTATGGGATTAAATTCAAATTTTCCATGGTTTCTAGTGCTCCCTATTTTAAATTTAATCGTTCACATCTTATACGTCAATTGGATGGTTGGGATGCTCAGATCCATAACAGGCTATTTTGATGGTCTGCAAGCCACCACACCGTCAAAATGATTGCCTGCCGTGCACAACATGTAACCCAAGCTATCCGATAGAAAAATGAAGCAAATAACGATGATAAAATGACTTTGGAACATTTTTTTTCGGACACAAAATGAGGAGATTGCAAGCTAATCCCATATTGACTACCAAACGAACGGCTGAGATCAGATCGCTCCCTAGAATGCGCCGGCGTTGGATGCGTCAACGAGAAACACCTGGACGCCTTGCCACGTCAATGACTCAACGTGATCCATGGCAAGCCACATTCCACACCACCAATCAAGGCGACTTGACCTCAGGTGGCCAGCCGTCCAATTATTGTAACCATGCAAGCCCGAACTGATCATTGTCAAATCGAGCCAAATACTGGGATCTGGCATTGCAAAGGTGGAAGTAACCGACGAACGGCTCAGATCTATACAGCAGTGGGCCTGCTGCTACACGATCGAGAGCATCTACATTAGCTGTCTCCTTTCATGCGGGGAGATCTTGACCGTTCGATCAATTCTTTTTTTTTTTTTTTGGGCACTGCATCCATGACTGGATTCACTCCATGCAAAATCCCATTTAGGCGGGGCCATTTGATGAGAGAAATGACTGACCTGGGCCATGTGATTTGCTGACTAACGTAGTTTTATGCTGGACTTAGGGTCAAACCCATGTGACGCCTGGAATTAAGCTCTAGAATTAAACGGTCCAAATTTCAACCTGTAGGCCCCAAAGCGGGAATAAATGTGCCAAAACCGACTAGCCAAAGCCAAGTAAACAATCACTCCCAAATATTTTATGTGTAACATGCACCTGAGAATCGTGCGAATAGATGGATATGGTCGTCTAACCAACCTCGGTAATTTTCTTTAGTGTGGGACATTGCAACAGCCCGTGTGCCAGCTACCGCTCTTCAGAGTACCAAAGCCGCGCGCCCTGTGTGTGTAAGAAGAGGAAGAGAGAGCGGCACGGGAGGGGGTGGGGATGGGACGAAGCTGGTCGTCTTCCATCTTCCGGTGGCCGGACTTCGACTTCTCGGACTGGTCGTTGCCGTCTTCGATATTCCGGTGGCCGGAATTCGACTTCTCCGTCCTGTCTTCGCGCTGGGCAGCATCTGCGATTCGATGGCCGGATTTCCAATTCCTAGACAGCGTTGTCTGGACCTTCATCACCGCCTTAGAGTCGTTAGTTCTCGTGTCGATGCTCTGCTTCTTCTTCGTCTTCTGCGGCTGCTGTAGCCTCTAATCACGAGGGTATGTAAAGTACAGTTTCTATTTCTATTTTTTCTGTACGTTTGGTTATTTCTTGTATTTGAAATTCATGAAATCAGTGCGTTTGGCGGCTATGTAATCGCAGTATCGACTTCCGAAGAGATTGAAATGACACGTGCACCCTATTTCTTTTCAGAACACCCCTTCGCCCATTTTCCATAGTAACGGAAGAAGAGAAGAAGGGGTAATAACACCCTGGAAGTTGTAGTTTGGAGGAATTCAATAATTGTTCAGCGCAGGCTGCTAAAATGAGCCGGAAAGTTTATGGAATTTGAGAATTTTTGGATGATCCGACAGAGGAACGCCCTTTACCCTGGCAGAGTCTTAAATTAACAGTGATACGCTTTACTCTAGCAGAGTACCAGTGATACGCTGGCGCCCTGAAATTGCCAGAAATTCTGTAATTAAGTAATTTTTGCTGTCGATTTTATGTTTCCCTTTCGCCGAGCTGGTGAGAATGAGGCATGCCGAAAACTGTCGAAAAGTGCTGATACGCGGGCGGCAGGCACCCTGCTGTTCAGAAATTACGCGGCTTGTGTCTGACAGTCTGAGCATTCCAGCTTTAACTGTCGAAAATTCGAAAGTACTTTTCTTAGCTTAGATTTCCCTGAGAGGACATTTTTGTGAGTTCGGATGGTGAAAAATGCAAGAATATGTCAAATAAAAAGACAAATGATTGAGAGACGAAATGGCGGTACTCAAGAAATGGAAAAAATAAATAAGTAGTAACGGCCAAATATATAAATAATAATGAAAGAGTAAAATTATTAAGGTGGGTAAGAATAAATATTACATTAATTTTTTGTAGAAATTTCTAGACATTTAATTGACTATTTCACTCCACCCAGAAGGACCTTTACTTTCAGACGTGGTTCGTTGTGGTCGGGCGCATGTCGGTCAAGTGTCATACGCTGCCCGAATTAACGGCTGCGATTGTTTCGTTTGGTGATTGGCAGGTTACCGGACAAAAAAATCTGCGGGAGGGGCGTATGGTGGAGCACGTGCGAAGAGAGTGGCGTATCTGGGTAGCTTTGGAAATTCGGTAATTCTGCTTACGTGTCCTTAGCGGTCGATCGTGGCTGGTTTCTTTTGTGCGAAGGAATGATGCGTAGTCGCTGGTTTACCCTAGCTAACTATATCCTACTGCTGCACGTGTTAATAAATGGAACCCGTGAGTGATCTGTGTCGTTTAACATGTACATATCCATATGAAAATTGAATAGTGATGGCCTCGACTCATCATGGGAAAGACAGATTTTGAATTTAAATCTTTATGATGGATGGGCCTAATTGCTAGGCTTGAATTTAAATCTATATGATGGATGGGCCCAATTGCTAGGCTTGAATTTAAATCTTCATGATGGATGGGCCCAATTTCTAGGCTTGAATTTAAATCTATATGATGGATGGGCCCAATTGCTAGGCCCCGGCTATCGTTGCTACTCTGGTTTTGGACACTTGGTATTCATTCGGGCATATTTGATTTTCAGTCACGCGGTTTCGTGCGAGTGATAGGCGGAGGTGAATTGAACACTCTTAGATGCATTAGGTAGCGAATACCGGCGGGGCAGCTGAAAGAGATGAGATTGCCATCTTGAAAGGAGAGAAAATTTTTCCTACTCCTGCCGTGTACGAACAGGCCATGCTTCTGCAATACAGACCGTTTTGGTACGTTGCACTCATCCATGGATGGAACTAGGTGGTTGTATCACCACAACCATATATTCATGTCCATTTATTCAGTTACCAATGATTGACATGGTTTCCAAGTTACATCTACCTAAAGAGTTCGTGACTACTCTATGGGTGCCTGCGTAGCATCTGTTCATGTCGGCCGGAGTATAAAAAAATCCACCCCCAGGAGAAAAAGCTCCTCGAAAGCACTGGAAGGGCATTCTAACCGATGATGTCGCTATGGGCGGGGCCCATATCTACCATTTGCGACCAAAGAATAGGCAGGTTGGAGGATAAAACCGTAATCCTTGGATGCAATTTTAGAAACGATTTTAATGCCCTTTTGACAAATTAGAAAATGAAATCCTAAACTCCAGGGAAATGATTGCATTTGGGTGCGTTTTGCCACAGGTGTTGATGGGTGCGGAAATAATAAATAGGTTCTGCTTAATCATTTTATCTTTAGTGGTGTTATGATTAACATCATTTCTTAGTCTTATTAACATAATTTACATGTTTTGCATTTTCTACAGGATTTTCACAAACATGTTTAGCCTGGAGCCCACAGGTCATTATGGTCCAAACGCTAAGTGAGTTGCACGAGGAAAAAAAAAAATAGTCACTACATAGAGGATTTTAGAGAGAGGAAAATAAAAAAAGGTCATAGTATTTCACAATTTTAATTTCTCGCAGCCTAAGTTGAAAGAAATTTCGGCTTATACACCTCTTCAAACGGTATTTAAATCTCATCTTTCTTTACACACCCACAAGAACATGGCCAGAGGGACAAGGTGGGGTGGGCGAGAAATCTAGCTGGCACTCCTAAGGGCTTACTCCAACTTTAATACATCTATGAGGCTCCGGTAAATAATATCTGTGAAGCTTTTTAAGCTGGTGTTAAGCTAGTTGAATGTCTGGAGTTGAGATGGCTTTTTGTCAACCTATAGACGCGTGCCAGTTTGGCATGTGTTCCAGTAGCACAATAGAAAAACAGATTGCAAAACAAATCGGCAAACAGTATAGAGGAAACAAATTCTCCCCACTGTAATTAAAGAATCAATTCATAATGTGATTATGAGTACAAAGCATACAATACATTCAAGATGAAAATACATGCATTCCCACCCCTTACAATTGTCACTGATTTGATCAATGTCCAATACCTTTGATATGTAATCCCCCTATCTTTTGGGGTTTCTATTTTGAATTTGGAACAATGCCTTCGTTTCCAGCCAACATCAAGTACTTGTCCCTTCTCGTAAGCTCAGTGCATTCAAAGCCCAAAGCTTTGCCCAACACACTCTGTACAAAGTTAGCCACATCAATCCTAGTGATATCAGCACCCCCACCGCATGTGAACTCATTGGGCACCTTCTCTAGCACCTCAACATCATAGCTAGGGAAGGGATTCATCAGGAAAAACAGTGGGTCCAAACATTTGAGCCCACCAGCTGTTGTACCATAAAACATGCTGCAATGTGCAACCAGCGCCACTGGCACAATATCATCAGTTAGCTCAGCAAACAAGGGACTAAACCTCAGTAAGTAAGGTTCCCTACATGTGGTGCCCTCAGGGCACACCACAAGGTCACCCTTCCTTAAAAGCTCCTCCATTCTCTTCCTGTCTGTCTCCTTATTTCTAGTCAGCCTAGCTGTTTTGATGGGTGCCAAAAGCTCAGAAAGCCTACTTAGGCTGTAGGTGACTGCAGTTAAGGGCTTGTCAAGGGCTCCCGAGAGGTAGATAGGGTCCAAAAGCGTCCTGTGGTTGCACACATAAAGAGTGCCTCTTGGGTTTGGCTCATTGGACGATGATGATGGGTTTGAAATGGGTGCCCTTCTTACCCTAGTTTTCATGCCAGTCATAGCTAGAATAGGGATGCTTAATTTGTAGGGCAGCAATTGGCACACAAGGGCTCTAAAGATGGCTAGCATGAACCCAAGTGGGAGCCACGTGAACATAGCCAGGGTGGCAAGTGGGGTGGGTCTGAAAGCCAATCTACCATCATGGAAAATTAAGGGCTTTGGGTATTTGCTCTTAGGTAGGAGATGCCAATTCGTCTTGTCAGCTTCATGCACCAAGCAGATTTCCTGTTGCAAGAGAAAGAAAAGAATTTAGTATGACAGTGAGATCTACCATACTTCGTTTGGGAGGGAAATAAATTATTCTATATGAAAAAAAAGGGACCAGAATTGTTCTCAAAAGTAATTTTTATTATGGAAGTAATTTAGTAGCAAAATTGTCATCTTTGTGATTCACCTACCTATCCACCCAATGCATAATGTTAGTATATGGCCCTCGTTCATAGCCCAACCCAAACAACATTCCTGGCAGTCAGTTGCTAATCTCGGACTCATTTCCACATGGGAGCTTGTGGTTGGCTAGGATAAGGTACCTCCAAGAAAAAATAATAATAAATTGCTAGGGACAGAGTATCAGGAGAAACTGCTATCCGACCAGAGTCAGAGAAGACTTAGGCGACGCTTCATTCTGAAGCTGGAGCTAGTCAGACATGACTCATGAGTGATCGCCAACTGGAAAATCGCAAAAGAGTCCTAGATAGGCTATTAAAATATTAGATCTACCAACACCCACATTCCACCTGGCATTTTAATTAATGCACGTACGCTTAGCAGCTGCACATCTCGCTCGAGGACGTTTCTTTTGTTGTTGTCATCCAGCACCCGTATTTTATCTGTCTTAGTAATTGAGAATTTTGTTGGAAATTAGTAACTTACTCTTATTTTGAGTTCTTCCTCTCTATGGAGCCCGGCCTGTGATGACTTGCCTTTTTACGCAACATGAATCTTTTATGGTATGTATTTTTTTTTTTTGTCTTTGCCGTCCTTCCCTCATTTACTACTTTCATAGATTTTAGTCGTAAATTTGATATTATTTCAATGCAACCCAATAATAATAATGTATATGTATGCTGTAATTGAAATTATCATGATACACTTACATGACAGCATGGGCTTTAGACAATGAGAAAAAAGTGCAAAGTCACGTGAAACTTGAAAGCGAAGGTGACAAACCGTGAGAAGCATGATGTGAAACGAAATGAACAGGGGCTGTGCAAAACATGCCGTATGTGCGGGAACAGTAAGAGAGAAGAGTCCCAACTCACCTTGCAGAGGGAGAACAAGGGCTGAGTCAAACAGCTCTTCAAACTTCCGATTCCAACAAAGTCGTCAAGCCTCTTCTTCTCATCCAATTCAAAAACCACCTTTTCCTTCTCCTCCATCAACCCCACATAATACCCACCAACCACCTTCAGCTCCCTTCCCCAAACAGCCTCCACTCCCATGTACTCTTTCAAGAACTCTTCAACCATGACTCTTGGCATCTCGCTAACTCCCACTCTCCTCCCTCCCCTCTTCAACACCTCATACCCTTCCAAGCTAACATCCTCGAAAAAATGCTTTGGCAGCACTGCCCTTCCCACCATAAAACCCTTCTCTCTAATCCCAAAAAAGCACACCATCACCATGACCTTGATTGCCATCTCCCTGCCAACGAAACACAGCAGAGGATACAAGAGCAACAGCACAAAAGCCCTCACCAGCCCACTTCCTTCAAAAGCCACCAACATGAAGTATGGAAAGAGCGAGGTAGATTTGAGGAGTGCGCCCTCAATGTCGCAGACAAAGGTTTGGCCTGAGAGCTTGTCTAGGTTGCATTTGGATGTGGGCGTGTGAGCGTTGGCCTTGCGGTAGAGGGGGCGAGTGTATTTTAATCTCTTGAGAATGCTGCGGAAGGAAAGGAGAAGCATTTCGAGAAACACGGGTGCGGCCATCTTCGTGAGCTGATGATGCATGCAATGGGAGACTTCTGCAGCTATGGCGGTCTTTTGGATGCCTTTTATAGAGGGCCGGATTTCTAAAGAGGATGCCCTTTCCAATAAATCAATAAATTACGAAAATGGCATTTAGACTTCCTGTTCTGTAGTCAAAATGGCTCCCAGCGAATGCGCGTGCCTACGGTCTACATTTAGTTAGCGTGCATCCGAACGGTTTACGGGGAAATCCAATCCTTTCACTGTACTATATCCTGAAATTTAAGATGCTTCCAACAAAATAAGAGAAAATTAGAGATTATGAGGGCTCTAATAAGGGGAATGTGGAGATGAAATCCCAACCATATATATGAATTTGTAAATTAAGTATCATTCACCAAATACGTTAATTAAATGTAAAATCCTAGTACCAATGGAAGAATAGCAATTTAATGAGTCCATGTTATTTTAACTCACTATAATATTTTTACTCAAATCTTAGCAATATCTATTTATATGAGAACTTAAAAATTATTTTTATATAATCATAGGATGAGCCATATATACAATAATTAGTACAAGCCACATAATAACAATAATTAGTAAGTAATTATGAATCTATTAAAAAATTTCTAGGTATTTATTGAATCCATGAGTATGTAATAAGACATCTATATTTTTGGTTTTGTTCTTTCCACGTGAGTAAACCATTGTAAAAAATTTTATGACATTCTAATATCTTTATACATTAAGTTAAATAAATTTTGTATTTTACACTTGATTTTTTGTATTTTCAAGTCGTACCATGGACATAAACTTCCAATTCATAATAAATTTTTTTTAAAATAATATTAAACACCGGCTTGAATCTGATTAAATGTAAACTTGTGGGCCCAAAAAAGGTGAAGTTCGACCTTTTCTCCATAATCCATAATTAAATGCGAGAAAAATGGTGTGAAATGAAGCTGATTTTGGTGGGCTGTACTGAAATTATTAATGTTTGGGCCACATTGCGCGGAGGTCTGAAAGTTTCCAAAGCCAACACCCATGGGTGGGTTGGTTCCGTGTGAAGTATAAACTCGCGAGACATAGTCGCACCAGGAATCCTGTTGTTCGGTCAAACTTCCATCGCCAGGCAGGCTGCACGAAGCTTCGGCTAGCTGCGACACTTGCAAGCCCTTTAATTGGTAGCCTCCCAATTCGACCATAAGCGCTATTCCCATAATAGCCATAGAACCAGCACATGGTTTCAAAGTAATAAATAGGGTGTTATACTGAATTTTTAGTCTACCGAATATAGTATAATTTAACTAAAAAAGTATATTTTATTAATTGATGGTGATATTATTATAGCAATTTTTTCAACATACCTTATTTACATATGCATGTAATTAATGTTACTTTTTTAATTAAATTTGCCAGACATAGTTGATGAAGTGATACTGCAATTCAATAGGCTGTGTTTGAATATTTTAAAAATGCTGCATTCACTCTTTTTAAGCGACATGATATTTATCTATCTTCACCCAGCTTTAAAAATTTTAATTTTTTTGTTATTTATATTTTCATAATTTCTCCTTATTTATTTGATTTTTTTTGCCTTTATTCATTTTATAGATGGTACCACCCTCAATATCTTATAGCTTTATTTTCCCCTACTTATTTTGATGTGACTTTCTATTACCCCCGACTACACATAACTTTTGTGATTTTTTTTATTATTACTTATATATATTTAAAAAATTATACATTTTGTTTTATTTTCTTTATAGCTAATGCGATTTCCTGTTGATCTAATTAACACCATCACCTCTTTTTCTTTTATACTTCCTTCACGTATTTTATTTTTTATTCTTCTATTACATTTCTCCAAAGCCTTAAAATAAATATAAATATAAATGTAAATGCAAAAAGTAAAAACGACTTTTAATTTCTTCCCGTTTACCTGCTTCAACGAAGGATGGGAGACAAGCTGTACATGCGGGGGGCGGCGAAGTAACGAACCAACAAGGGCATTTCCGTAATTATACTGGAGTCAAGCGCAAGCGAAGCTGGCTCTGAGCTTGGAATCGTAGCGTCGAAGCGTCGGCCACCTCTCTCACGACCGACTTCAACGCGTGCATTTAACTCATGACAGCGGCCTCGAGCGGTTCGTGAAATGACCATACTACCCTTCACGGGCACATCGGATTGGAAGCAGTCTTGTTTTTAGGAGTTGGACGGGATGTCGGTCGAATCGGTCTTCCCCAGCACTGTTTGGAATGAATTGGACCCAATGAATAGCTATGATGAGATGGCTGATTAGTGTCCAGGATCTTATTAATTAGCTAATTTACGTCATTATAATTCCCATTTGAATATGTAAACTTGCTAGCCTGATCATGAAGGCATTGGCCTGCCTGAGTACTCATTCGAAGTCTTACCTGGATATAATTAGATGACAATTGTACATAGTCTACTGCAGCTTCTCTACGAATGCTTTACTGTTGAAGACCGTTTTCATGGTTTAAGTTGATTACATGGCTAAATTTTTTTGCTGATTACATGCATCATGTCTGGTTATTTGTGACAGAGAGTGGGATGGAGTGTTTGGCATATATACGCTATGATATAATGTACACAAGACGAAATGAAATAATGAATATAAGGTTAAAAAAAAAAAGAGAGTGTGATTTATCTCTTTTAATTACCTCCAGCCAAATACACCGAATGATATTTAGCTTATTTGGTTTTGAGAACAGAGCAGTGTAAAATACAATGTGAAAGAGGCAATTTATAGATTACTAGATTGATACTTTCAATTGGTCAGCCTCATTCAGCTCCAACTAATGCCACAAGGTGTGAAAGGAGGAAATAAATCAATGGCATGTGTATCATATTGGGCTTATCCCTGTGACTTTTCTTAAGGGTCTTTTTCTTTCTTTCTTATATTGGTTGGATAA
>JAYJMB010007744.1:30390-47133 GCA_036873735.1 Pouteria campechiana
TCAGCTAAAGCATCTAACACATGGTGCAAAAATTACAAAACCCCCCAACAAAAATTACAATAAAATAAGTGGCTACTTTGTTGGGCGTTGGTTGAAAGAGGTGAGGCCTTCATTGGCAATCCGAGCCAAAGATCAACGGGCCACGCATCTGACGGATCTCGGGCACCCAACCATCCACAACATGGTGTGATGTCTTGGCCAGCGAAATGAACGGTTTGGATGGTGTGATTCATGGCTATAAGATGGGAATTTCTGAAGGGAATATTGGAGTCCAGTCAGGTCTAATTTGCCTCTGGAATTGAAAGGGCTGCTTCGTAATTCTCGAATGGTATAAACGGCCTCTTTATCGTGGTTCTGGGATGGTGCAATCGTGGAGCAGATATTCATGACTTGTAAAGGTGAGCCACATCGATCATGGAGACGAATTCATTGCTCAAGGCGCGTTTCCAATCCAAATTTTTGAGCCTAAAACATTCAATCGAATGCAACAGCTCCACATAAATCAAAATTCAAATTCGTCTCCCTACCTAAATCAGACTGAGAGTCCAAGAAATTTGCATGACCGATTGCTTTCATTAGTTATATCAATGCAATCATGATATCTTACATGGAGGAGCCTTTCAATGGGAGCCCAAATCGTCCACTTTAATAAGGCAAACTCATATGTCACGGATGATTTGCAATGATGTTTAGTATCCAAATCTACCTTCATACGGGTGAAAATCAAACCTCCTTAAAACCCCAACAACCATCACAAGGCAAAAAGCTGCGTAAACGAAACAACTACACGCGCCAATCCAACTTCCGATCAAACAGGAATAAAATACTAGTTAGTCCTCCTGCAGTAGCTTGCATCAAAGCTTATGGGCAGCACAAGCATCAATGCACCCGTACTTGATCTGCTCCTCATTCAGCACCCTCGCCACCCAATTCCTCAGAGACAAATTCAGAGCTTTTTCCATCTGAAATCCACAGAATATCAGCCCCAAGTTCACAAGATCAAGCCGCGAGCCGAGCCTACCCTTCTCTGCTAATGCCAAAGGATCAATCTCGACAGCATTAGCCACCATGAGCCTGTACTGGTCCCTAAGCTTCCGTGCATCTCGACCAACTCTAACCCCAACAAAAGTGAAGTTCGGATCATTTAGAAGAGACTTGAGAGAGTTTGGGATTTTAGTCATATAGCATAGCTGGGCAATGAGGCACTTGTTTTCTGTGCAGAGCTGCAGAGTCGCTACTTTGTTGGGTGGTCGAAAGAGGTGAGGCCTCCATTCGCAAACCAAGCCTATGATCAGAGGGCTACCCATCTGACGAATCTCGCACACCCAATCATCTACAACAGGGGGCATGTC
The DNA here is from genome assembly GCA_036873735.1 of Pouteria campechiana. Taxonomy (NCBI): domain Eukaryota; kingdom Viridiplantae; phylum Streptophyta; class Magnoliopsida; order Ericales; family Sapotaceae; genus Pouteria; species Pouteria campechiana. The sequence continues at coordinate 31,743 of JAYJMB010007744.1, forward strand.
TGTGACAGTGGTGGTTATGTCTTCTTCATCGAACCAAACAGTTTGGGTGGTGTGATTCATGGCGAAGATAGGATGGAAATCTCTACCAAGAAGATTAGATGCTAGTCTCAATTGTATTTATTGGGAAGAACATGCGCAAGCAATGGGCATTGGAATTGCAAAGGCCACTTTATTATTCTTGGATAGAGTAATCATTGGTTAGGTAACAACACGGATGAATAAAACTTGTATTTTGGCAAAATCTGAAATGAAGTGGAAATTTATTTGAAATTAATAGTAACATGTGTTGTTGGTATATCTGAAAATTGCGCTTATTAAATAGATACAAAAGTGACATTGCAGCATGTGGACACACATGTGGCAGCCACCTGAACCCAGCAGAAACACTGGAGGTGTGGCAGAACTCCAAATCCACCATTCAGATTATTGCATTTCTGATATGGCCGAGAGGAGAAGGGAAGAATAAACCTTAAATAAACGAAGAGAAAAATCACAACAGAGTTTGTTTTGTCAACTCAAAAGTATTTTAGGATTGATTATCACTTCTTATTTATAATGCTGCTATTAAGTATCCCCTTAACTATACTTAATTTCCAAAATGTTTCTCACCTCTTTCAAAGCTCTTGGAAACTTAAAAGCCTACTGGAAATAACAAACTCAAGCATAGAGCACATAACCATCTTTACTACTCCCATTATTTTTCATATATTATTTCTCAATGTAAAGTAAATCCTCTATAACCTTTACGGTATATTTACGACAAATATAAATGCATTTACAAACAATGAATATTCCAAGTGGAGCCCATATGTAATCCCTATATCAACTATCAAATTCCAAGCCATCCAACATTAAGCACCAATTAATTTTACTTTTCAAATAGGAAGTAACATTAAGAAGCTTAATTACTTTAATTTGAGATAACAATTGATCTAAATACAAACCGCAAAAACACACAGCGAGAAGCGATACAATTTCAGCATGCAACAAGCATAGGCATCGCTCAATGCCCCCATTTTCGGTCTGCCTCTGACTCAGCTTTGAGGCCTTTCAATTGCTGTTGCCCAGCCAGAACCAGTCCTCATGAGCCAATGCCAAGTGCTCAACCTCCACAGCATCAGCCGCTGGCATGTCCATACTCGGCCCCAAATGTTCAATCTCCAGCGTGGTTCTATAGGTAAGTGTCAGGTTTTTAAGACACACACACACAAAAAAAAAAAAAAAAAGCAGTTTTTCAGCTCTAAGCAGATATCTTACATGAAACATTCATGAAAGTGAATCTAAAATGTCTCCGATATTATATAGGTCATAGCCTACACGTATAAGCCTCTAATTGAAATAATTTTATTTACTTTAATTAAAAATATTAAAAAATGATTATTGTCTTGGACATTATAAAAAATATCAGGCAAAGAGGTCATGCTGTTCAATTAGATTCGGAATGGAACTAAATCAGATCACTATAGAGTCCTGAATTCTATCCATCATGATGAACTTTGTAACTAATGTCTCCTATCACACGTGGTGGACGCCTGCAAGCTCATCTAACTTTATAAAATGTTCTTACTGCAGATTTGGCTAACTTATTGTTAAAATACTCTCAACTTTAGTCAACATAAAGTATTATCTGCTTTGGCTTATTAGATCCCGCTGACACTATTTTCCTCCTTTGGGTCAACTCTTTAGCTCAAAAGGAGTCCCACAATAATTTATCATAGTTCATACTCAAACTACTAATCTTAAGTCATATGAGTTTTCAAAACCAATTTTCTCTAGAGTTGACTTAAAAGAACAAAATTATGCGAGCTGCGAAATTTGATGAGTTCAAAGTAAACAATACTTCGCATTAGCTGTTATGCTACTATAAAAATCTTTCAAATCAGGCATTCAAATAAATTATACTAAATAAAATTTATAAAAATTAAATATTCATCACAAAAATATCATGCAGCTTACAATTCAGCATACAGAAATTTATTAACAGATTACCTATAAAAAAAATTATGTTTAAAATTCAGAAAATATATGAAACAGAAAATAAGTTATTATGGTCTTAGAATAAGATAAGACTGCGAACGGATCCATTAAAATGTGGTGTGTGTATATTGTAGTTCACACCTGAAATATCTGATTTGAACGACAACGCACCAAAGGAGTATGGGAGTCTACCCTCATGCACAGAACATGCACATGCTTCACAGGCTTTTTATGCACAAGCTAATGGATTGTTCTTTTTCAAGAGGCTAGTATGAGTATCACGCATAGAAATTGGTCCAAACATACACAAAAACCATGATAGAAATTAGAAATTTATTTATTCCGCTTGAGCATCAGCAGGTGGGTGCAAAAGGCACTAGGACCACAACAATCATCAGATGGCCAAAAGCTGGAGAGACACACAAATTTCCCTCAAACAAGCAGAGCAGCAATTGTCCGTCAGCTTACAACCAAGCATAAAAGAAACATAGGCATCAACGCACCCACACCGAATCTGCAACTCAGTTAGTGCTCTTGCCTCCCAATCCATCTCTGACCCATGAAAAGGTTTTAGCGTCAGAAACCCACAGAGTCCGAGAGTAGATTGCCTGAAACCGAAACCTAGTTGGGAGCCTGCCCAGTCCCTCTCTTCATGAGCCAAAGCTAGCTTCTCAAGGTCGACAGAGTTATCCACTTCCAGTCCATACTGCTCCCTAAGCTTCTCTATGTCTCGGCCTACGGCCCCAACAAAAACATTTGGGTGACTTAGGAATGCAGTTAGAGATTCTGGTATTTCAGCCATATGGAGTAGTTGGACAATGAGGCACTTGTTAAAGGTGAATAGCTGCAGTGTTGCTACTTTGCTGGACAGTGCTGGAGAGCTGTGAGGATTCCACTCGCAAGCCAACCCAACGATCCGAGGGCGATCCATCTGAGGCACCTCCTTCACCCAATCGTCCACAACATGGGGCATGTCCGTGACAGTTGTGATTATCTCCTTGCCAAAGAGTCGAACGATTTGGATGGTGTGATTCATGGCTAAAGGTTGGGAATTGCTTGGGCGAAGAAGGGCGGAGCCTCGTCAGTTGTATTTATATAGAGAAGCATGGGCAAATGTATCCGTAGAAATTAAAACCTCCTCATTATGACTCTAGAATGGTGTAAATGGTGGCTTCATTATAGAATTCTAGGATAATGTAATCGCTGAGTGGACTGCCATGGAAACCTCTATAAGCAGCAAATGCAGATGTCAGAAATTGCTCACTTGTCCGTTTAACAAATAAACGGAGGGAGTTTGCTAACCACACTGCATGCGTGGAAGAAGTAACTGATTTGGATCAAGTGCTCGTTTAATGGCACGTTCATATGTTGCAAACCTACTAAGAACGGAGGATTTGCCAAAAAAAAAAAAAAAAAAACTTCCTAACTTGAAAGAATAATTGATCTAAACGTAACACCCGAAAAACATAGATAAAATTCATTTAATTAGAAGACAAAACAAAGGTGCTAAAAACCAAACCACCCCCACCAATCCACATTCCAATCAAATAATCCGTTAATAGAAGCTAGTGCTCCTGAATTAGTCTGCAATCTATTCTATCGATTGCAACATGTCACGTGCACAAGATTTTCCCATAAGAAATCCACTCAGTATTAGTCAATAGTTCATGTAGCCGGACATAAGGCCAAGCAAAGCAAACCCAAGCCATCGTAATCTCGTGTAGAGTTCCCTATGTTTTCAACAGTTATTGTAGGCTCATACTCGGCCGAAAAGGTTTCATTCTAGCTTTTCTCTCGTGTATGGGAGTAGAGAAAATCGATAGTACGTGATTAGTAATTACCGATGATTTTTGCCTTCAATGATTAAAAGCCGGTCTGGCTCATACACATATCATGTATAGAAATGCAAATTCAACCACGATTGCAAACATAGAGCGAGAAGAGAATACCATGATAGAAATTCATTCCATTGGATCATAACAACAAGGTGGAGAATCCCAACAAACATCACAAGGAAAAAACAATAAAACTAACAACCCTCACCAGTCCAAATTCCCATCAAATAGCTGAAAATAGTATTGGGTTTTTGTATCTTATATTATGCAAAAGTCTTAGTGGGTTTGTATATATGAGAATGAGATGAACCTGAGTAAGTCCACTAAGAGAGCTAACTTTTCAGTTAGGGAATTGGTGGTAGATTCTAGGGTTGAGATGGGGGTCATTATGTAAATTTAAGGACTTTCAAGAGAGGAGCGAGTGAGTGAGAGAGAGAGAGGGTTATAATAAAATAGTAATTGGAGATATATGTGAAGCATTCCATAAGATATATATCGTAACCTATTTTCATAGTAGATTAACTATTTCTCTCGTGGTTTTTTGCTTGTGATTTTTCCTTTCTGGGTTGAAAGGTTTTTATGTAAATTTTGTGCCTATGACTTATGATTGTTTATACTGTTAATTAATCTGTGTGTATTGATCTGGTATTGGAGTTCCCCATTGAACAGTACTAACTAGATCATCCCAAGAAGTGCCTTGCATCCAAGCCTATAGGGAGCATAAACATCAATGCAAGCATACTGAATCTGTCTTTCAACTGCAACTTGCCACTTCCGAAGGTTTTTCGATCCGGAGCTCCCAGTATCGGCATAGGGGGAGCGACCAAGCATGCCGAAGGATCAATTTTCACAGCATTAGTAATTTCAAGCCTGTACTCGTTCTTCGGCTACTGTGCATTTTTACCTATTTCAACCCACCAATAAATGTCACATTTGGGTCGTCTAGGAGAGTCTTGAGGGATTGTGGGATTTAGGGCATATGGAATAGTTGGACAATGAGGCACTTGTTTTGGCTACATGGCTGCAAGTTGACCAATCCGTTGGACATTCCTAGAATTTCATGAGGCCTCCATTCGTCCACAACATGGGGCTTGTCAGTGACAGTGGTGGGTATCTCTTGGCCTGCAAAACAAACGGTTTGCAAGGTGCGATTCATGGCAAGAGGATTGGAATTTCATTCTTGCTAGAAGGTTGGAGGCTTGGAGCCTAGTCAGTTTTATTTATAAGGAGAAACTTGGGCAAATGTGCCTGTGGAATTGAAAGGGCGGGTTTATTAATCCTAGGATACGGTGTATGGTGTAAATTAGCTTTGCTAGCCGCAATTTGCATTTTCAAATCAATGCACACGAACATGCAATTGTCAACATATTTTAGTTATTCTCATGAACTATGAAATTAGAATTGATTCCGAGAATTTAGCACAACCGATTGCTTTCATTAGTTGTGTTGTATCTGTGCTATCATGGGATCTTACATGGAAGAGGCTTTTAGTTTTAATGGGAGCCCAAACTAAAAAGAATTCCCCTAAATAGGCTAAACTTCAATGTCTTTAGATTCAGACCTCCCCAGATTCCCATTGCTTTAAATTTTCATTTCTTTGGTGTTTGTTTTAAAATTCCTGCGAGGAACCCATAAAACACAGCTGCCAACCGTACTACAATGTTTCGTTGTAACTTTTCTCATAGACGGATAGTGTCATTGTAGCTTTTCTCACAGATGGATATCGGTAAGCCGTAGAAGTACGTGTGTTTATTTCAGCCTCAATGAAATTTTGCATAGAGGCCAACGTAGCTTGTGTCTAAGTGCAAACAGGCCTACATAATTTTGAAATTTAGTAATAGCTAACACAACTGTTTTAAGTTATTTGTAAATAAGACCGCGCTGCTCGAAATTGCTGATAATCTCTCTTTCTTTCTTTTTTAATCAATTCCCAAACATGGGCCGAGTAACCAACCCCCAACCATTTCTTCTCAGGCAAAAACTTGCACCCAAGCTTATCGGCAGCATAAGCATCGATGCAAGCATACAAATCCGCCTCTTAGTCGGCACTTTCGCTTGCCAATTGCACCTTGCAATTTCCAATGGTTTTTCAATCACAAGCGCGGCCGGGTCTACCCCGCATGCCCACCGTTCAATTATCCCAGCATTATTAATTTCCAGGCCATACACATTCTTAAGCTTAAAAGTCTCGAGAGAATCTGGAACTTGGGTCATGTGGCACAGCTTTTGAGCGCATAGCTGCAAGGTTGTTGGGAATTTCGGGAGGCCTCGTTTCGCAATACAAGGCGACGAGCAGTGGACCACCCATCTGCCGGATCCCCTCCAACCAATCGTCCACAACATGGCTCTTGGCCAGCAAAACGAACGGTTTGGAGGGCGTCATTCATGGCTGGAGGCTTGGAATTTCTAGCTACAAGGTTGGAGCCTAGTCAGTTGTATTTACAGGGAGAAGCTTGGGCAAATTCGACAATGGAATTCATGTGTGCCACTGGAATTGCACCGGCGGATTTATTATTCTAGGGCATAGTGAAAATTAGCTGCGCTTCGGCCAATACAAAATAACAAATCCTACCTGCAAGGTATGTAATCTACCCAAATCCTACAGTTCCACTACGAACAACATGCGAATGGAAGGTTTTCAAAAGCTGATGCTGATGTCCATGCTCTCGATGCCCAGAAAAATAAAGATGAATAAATAAAAGAGAAACACATCCTGATTTGAGCCACAAAACCTTGTGCACAGTGATAATCCTTAATATCCAGCCAAAGCACATGAAACCGTAGACAGCGTTTCCATTAGATCATGCCCAAAATATTCACTGACATCATCCTACGATCCAGTTTCTCCCAAGTCCATATTTCAAGATAAAGTACTTACCTGTATTGCCCAGCTGTTTCTCTAACTGGCACCACCACCGCTCAAACCCTGAAAATTTGGGACAAAATTTTAAGATCAAAGTGGTAGCAACCAAAAACTCCGCAATACCTATCTGGGTTCTTGTGATCCATGCTCAAGCACACATGTAAAACAGCCCTATGCATTCCCATACCCAGACACACACCTATCTGGGTTCTTCTCATCCATGCTCAAGCACACATGTAAAACAGCCCTACGCATTCCCATGCCCATACACCTATCTGGGTTCTTCTCATCCATGCTCAAGCACACATGAAAAACTGCCCTACAAATTCCCATGCCCGGATACGTTTTATCATCGAGGCATTGTTTTTTGCGGCTTAGGTTAATTTTGTGGCTGTCTACTTAACCTCCAAAACCCACACACACTGGGGGGACAACAATTTGCAAAAGCCTGGCCAACCATGAGATCTGAAGAAATATTTGGAAATGAATTGGATTTGACTCTGCAGACCAAGTGTCACAGAAAACTCACCGAATAATGCATCTGCATTCAGATGTCAATATCGGTTGTATGCCTTCCCAAACTCCTCGTGCCTCTGACGTTGAAACTCACCATAGGAATCATGAGACCTTGAACTTGTATAATTATCGACAGGAAATGGGTATCTACTCCTGGAATCCACAGGCACATTAGCACCCATGTAATGAGGGTTTGCAGAAGAGCGATCATATTCTGGATAATTTGGCTGGCTATAACCATCATAGCCTGTCAGTGGTAGATGTTGGGCCCTTTGCTGCCTTTGGATATTAAGTTGACGGAACTCTTCCCATTTTTTGGCATGCATGCCCCTAAGCATAGCCAACTTCTTCATGTATGTCTCTCTCAATTCTCTAATAGTCTGCATTGTGAATGACAGAATGAATAAAAACACTAAATACAGTATATAAACCAATGTTGTCAGAATCAAGCTTACAAAATTCCAATTAAATACATTATATACAAAGTATTGTCTTCTTTGGTTCTCCAAGATCCACACTCAAACCTGCAATCTCAAGGTTTTTTTTCGGTTTCTAAATCAACATGGTTTAGAAACCAACAAAACCTTAAGGTTCATGTGTAAACCTTGATGAACTAAAAAAAGACAATATATCATATGTATTGTATTAGACGGGGATGTTACAAAACAACTACTGAACCAACTGGTTTAGTTAAAATTTGTTCAACTGGCAAGTTGAACTCGGTTGAAGCAGTTAGATGAATAGTTCTTTAAATATTTAACATCAAAACAATCTGGGAAGATGGGGATAAAAAATCATCTTTGGTGGCAAATTAAAAAATCATCTTTAGTGGCAAATAAACAAGACAGCCTCCACCACTTAGGAGGACTCATTGAATTTATTTTGGACAAAAAAAGGTCACAAACCAGCCAGAGCAGACAGGTCAGCAATCAGCTTCAGTTGAACCTGTTTGAATTGGCAGGGTCAATCTGGTTTTAATAACTGGCCAGACCAGGCAGGCAGGCAACTGGCTCTGGTTGAAGCTGTTTGAATTGGCTGGTTTTAAAGATGCTAAAATAAACCATGTCTCAAAATGAAATAAAGGACAACAGCACAAATGTTATCTTTCAAGGAATAAAATACATGTTGTTTCTCTAGGAAAGTGTGATGAGTGCCTACTCATCCAAGTTAACAAAAAAGCCATTCTCAGGCATAAAAGGGTAAAACAGCAGAGGGCCCTATTCTGTGAAGTAAACTTGTTAATGAAGTTTTGGAATATAAAGTCATCCACATCTGAAACTCAAAAGTGAGAAAAGGATCGATAGTCTGCATAGGAGCTGAACCCTGGTTGGAATATGGGCAGTCAAAGCGCCCATCAAAATCAAACAAAGTGCTTCTTTCACCTTTTCATGTATCAATAAGGTAAATGGTATAAGTTGATCAATTAAAGATGAACTAAGCCAGAAAAATTAAAGAACCCACAACAAAATTTGACCAGTAACAAAAGAAAAGTTATTGCTAACACTGAACAAACCAGTATTAGGGGGTGAATCACATAGTAAAAAAAAAATAAATCTAGAGATAGTAGGAAAATTCCCTACTCAGCAACTTATATCTTAAATCCGCATAAAGCTTTGCAAGTACACATCCATACCTCCCGGTGCTTATAGTTCTCTTCATCTTCTTCTTTGTCACGAATTCTACCAAATTCCATAGCTTCCCTCTTGAACTCCATTTCTAGTTCTTCCAATGTCTGTGGGTAACCAGGGAATTCATACTTGCGGCCGGAATGGGTATCCACCCCATTCTTCTCACTATCCCAGTTATCATTTTTATGCATCCCGGTATTCTGAATATGGCTGTCGAATGAACCAAAACCACTGCCAGTAAACCCAGGTCGGGTTGGTGACTTTGAACGGCTTGGATGGCCCCTTCCTCCATTGTTGGCAAAAGCTTCATGAAATCAAGAATGTGTTAAGTGAAATCCCACTTTATTTCCAGATTTCTAAGATAGATAGAAGCTTTAGCTATAGCCTATCTTATATTGAAATAAGCAAAGACAACAGATTTGAGTACTGAATCTCTGAACCCATCCACCACATACAAGTCTGGATGTGCGTATATAATTTCGTATTCGAGAAAATTCCACTGTTTCAGAACCACGCTGAAAATTACTTCAGATTCGAACACATAAAGCTTGAACTTACCTCTTGCTGCAAAAGAAAATGATACGCAAACACACAAGTTTATTAAAAAAGAGAGCACAAATTACGGGAATACAAAGTCTCATAGAATGTACAAAAAGCTTTGAGCCTGGGTTTACCAGCTTTATATGGTTGCCGTAAACATACTGTATGCTGTCCCTACCTTGTGGTGATCTCCTCGACAACTGCTTTAGATCTTCACGCAGATGATCTTCATTGACTCTTTCCTGTTTAAAGGCCTTTGGTTGGAAATGCGGTGGCCTTCTGGGGCTAGAATGGGAGTGGGACCTTTGGGAATCTGAACGCCTCAACTGGGGACCCACTGGGCTTCTATCAGGGGATCTGGATTGAGTCCTCTGTGAAGAAGAAGAACCCCCTGCCTTAGCTTTTTCCTCATCCTGAATTACTTTGTGCACTGCATCAATACCTTTGGTTAAGCTTGAGTTGTCCTTGGCACTAATGATTATAAACTTCTCTTCCATTCTAAACTTGCAACCAGCATCCTTTTCAATCTTTTGAATAATTTTTTCAGTAAAAAGAGACCTCAAATGCTTATCTCTGGCAGGTACCCTTTGGAAAAGATCTTGCGACTTCCGACTTGCTCCAAGTGTAGAGGGACAACCCTATCAATGTAAAATGCATCATAAGGGAATCATACAGGTGCTTCCAACAGTAGAATGAATCATGCAAAGTATATACACTCAAAGAAAAAAAAAACAGCCAACTTTCTACAGAGAAACATCTTATCAGAAAGATTTTGCAATGACCATCAATTCCAAAAAACCTAGGGGGAATGGATTAATTTAGGATCCCAACACAATAACAAAAAGAAGACTCTCAAGTTTGGTCTCCCATAAACAATTACAACAACAAAATGATGACCTTTTAGTATGCTATGGGGTTTTGTGTGGGTAGGTAGGTGGGTGGGTGGAATGTTGCTGAAAATCAATCAATTAGGCAGGGGGAGAGAGGATAGGCAAGAGTCATGGCTGCTACACGGCCAATATTGGGGAAGACAAGGGCATACTGGTGATCATCACTATTGCCCAGCTGTCACCACCACCACCATCATCCCTCATCCACAATCCACATCCATCTCTTTCCATGGCCACCATTATTCCCCCTTCTTCGCAATTCTAGGATTTGGAGTTCAACAGCTTCCTTTTCTTTTATCTTTTAATTTTTTGATGAATCAGAAACAATGAACCTTTTTGGACTGAGAGAAAATAACCTAAATTTAAAAAAATACCTGCGTAAAATGACCTGATTCTCCACATATTTTGCAGATCATTTCTTCCTCTTTCCTTTTCTTCCAGTTCCTTTCAGTGGCTTTTGCTCTAGCTACCCATGCTTTAGCTTCTCTGCTTGTAAAATCAGTTGGCACGGCATTTGGATCATGGGGCTCATCTTCTTCATTGTCCTCATCATTAGCATTCCCACCTGCATGAGGCCTTTTGTTAGAGTTTGCTCTCTCTTGTGAATTGTTGGCAGTTGAACCAGGAGGACCAGTATATGCCTTTCCATAGACTTCATCAAAAAGTTCATCATCTATTTCAGGTTCAGGTTTTTGGGCCATTGGAATATCAATGACCAATTCAAATCCTGCAGGACATTGAAAAAGCAGTTCAGATTACTTTCACAACTATAAATAACTAAATACGAAGTATAATGGAGACAAAAGACTGATGAATACATGTCCTACACAAAATCAAACAAAAAATAGCTAATGCATGGGCCAAAAGATTGGGTAACATGCAGTTTATCAACCAATCGGTCACTATTTTCCAAAAGTAATATGGGAAACATATGCTGCTCAGCTCCACCCGAAAAAAGTAAATAAATAGATATCTACAATGATACTTTCATGTAAAAATGTTGTCAAAATTAACTAGTGATTGCCTTGGGAAATGATCTCCATTTTCTTTGTGAATCACAATTGACTGCAAGCTTTCAAGGTTACGATTCATATACTTTGAAAAGTTGAAAACATCACCATCATTGTCAAAGCGATAAATGAATCAGTTACAAATTAATTAATCATTATTGATTTGATGGGTCCTCTCATCCAACCTTTCTCCCAGCAAGCAACTGGATGAATTATTTTTCAAAAATCATGCCCATAAAATATTCCCAGCAATCTATTATGACTCAATAGAAATTGCCCACATCGAGAGCAGACTCTGAACGTGTCATAGTCAAAAAATTCAAATTAGTCATGCAATCATGCCCAAAATCTGGTATGCGTTTCCAATGCGAGCTACAAGAAGATTTTCACAAGAATACATCTAGAGATATTGTTTAAAGTTCTAAAATCATCATCATCATGAGCTGTTTGCTGCCTAACTGGCATCAGCTACATGAATTCCTCTGCGCAATTCTTGACTTGAATTGAATGAGAATGTCAGCAAACATAAAGAAGCAGCCTGAGAAATGCTCGGTATATTTCAAGGGACCCATGTGATGAGAACCACCATTAAGGTGGTCTGGGACCGAAAATCAGGTCCGCTTGTAGGATTTTCCACAACATACATTGAATTTGCACAATCAGCAAATTTTTGCTAGACCGTGTACATTGAAGGCCTACTTGATGAGTATACTATACGTTTTCTTTGCAGGATATTACAGCAAATTTACAGTCGATTGAAAAGATCAAGGGTCCCAGTCCAACTGCAAGGAGGAGTTCCACATGTCGAACAATGTTGCCTCAACTTCTTGTTCCCACCTAGCAGTGACAAGCCCGGCTTCTTTACTTATTCCTAATTTTCTTTGAAAAGGAGAACAGTACAGAAGCAACATAAGAGGGTGAAAATCATATTCGGGAAATTACTTCATAAGTGGTTAAGCAATTTGGCAATTCCCAATCCCATAGCTTCGATACTCATTCCTAAATGCCAAGCATCCCAACATACGATTCTCAAGAGAGCTAATCTAAAAAGAATCTATAACAAGTATACGCATATGAAAGCTCTGCAATTATCAACATCGGAAAGTGCAAAAAGGAAGTAATTTCCCTATTCAGACCACGTAATTTCCGTGTGGAACACAACCAGAAAATTCGATTCACAACCCAACACATCCATATAAATTCTAGGGAAGACAGATCTACCGCGACAGAAAAACCGAATGCCATGCTTTTGGATAATGAAATGCACAGAAAGCTTCTTCCATTGTTCAAAACGCACTTCGGAGAGAGAGACAGCTGACCGTTTGTCTAAAGAGCTGGAGATCGTAGCTGGCTTTCCGGAGAAAGCGTCAGGTATTGGTTGCAGTATCGTCCTCTTGGCCTTTTTACCTTCTGACTGCTCCGAAAGTCTCTATCTATCGCCGGGAGAAGAAGGGAAAGCGAGCCCTAAATTTCTCAAAAAACTGGGGGTTTTGCCTTCCGGGGAGGGCGATTCGCTCGTAGCCACACGAGCGGAAGAGACGTGGGCCTCTATTTTCTACAGCTGGCCCACTGATTAGGGACTTCTCAGTTTTCTCTCTCACGTCTAAACAGTTGAATAAGTGGTGGCGGCTTCACAGTTTGAAAACAAATATTTAATATTTTTCACATCATAATCAATATAAAATATATGTTTAAAATGAAAAATTATCATTCATAATCATAGTTCTCAACTCAAATTCAATCTCAATCCAACCCAATTGTTCTTAGGATTGAGTCAGGATTTTTTTTTTAAATGATTAGAGTTGGATTGAAGTTAGCTCGACGCCAAACTAAGAAAACACGACCCAATTTACAACCCTTTGGCACCAACTGAAACACCAAGAATACGTCCCATAAATAAGGTTCCGAGTCAAGCTGAACTGGGGAAGCCATCCTATGACTTTCTGGTTTCCTTGAGGCTTCAAGAAAAATCCAGACCATCCTACGAATGAGAGGGATGTAACTGAGGATGACATGGAACACGCTAGAGTCGAATGATATCAGAGGATTTATATGGGTAAATCCCAATTAACCAAGGATTTAATAATATGAATTTTAGTCTTTTATTTGTAGTGATTGTCTGACTCAACCTCAAATTCCAACTAAGGATCCTAGAACCAGTTTGATCTGAGTCGGGTTATGAGTTTCGCTTCTCGTTTCAAGGTGCTTGAAGTAGCTATAAATTTTCAGGTATTTGCTCTCTAAGGCTGATATCATTCACGATAATCGCTTATCTTTCATGCCCTTTTCATCCATCTTTCCCTATATATGCTTTGCTAACAGCATCGTCATATTGCAGAACTTCAATTTGCAAATTGCAAGCTTTCTATCGGTAGAAAGGTTGGTGGAATCTGCTATTTTCCAATACAGACAATATGTGAATCATTCCAGCCGTGAGAAGCTTGCCTCAGTAAACCCAAATTGGATTTACTTGACCAAGTAGCTTAGACTTATGCAAACCATGGATTGTAGAAGATAGTTGGATTAAGATTTGTACAACGAAATGACAGTGCAAGGGACCAGCACATCATAAGCTTCTCTGTCCAAGTAAGCCCTCAAAAGACCTGCTAAGTGTAAAATCAACTGATTCACCCACTGCTCTCTTCTTTTTAATTTTGAATTTTTTTACTAATCCGTTAGTCCAAAAGATGTCATCCCTACAATACTGAGAATGCTTTGTGTGCGTGTGGTTTGACATTGATTTCTCTTGATAATGTTGTAGGTTAAAATTTTCACTACAATCCAACTCTCATGGCAATACGACTTGGGATGAGATGATTAGTTAGAGTGGACTTCATTCTGAAAATTAGCCAGAGCTAGTCATGGCTAGGCTCTACGGGGTTACTAAACCTGCTAGTGACCAATGCATTGCTGCCAAACCCACTTGATGAATTTCATCTTATCTCAGCCCATTGCAGGTCATTGATATTAATTAGAAGTTTGCTCATTCCAAGCTTAAGAAAATTTCACTAACAACTAAGAAAACTGTCACGAGCTCATGATCGCTTTTTGCAACTCTTGGAAGTTGCAGCAAGCCTTCGAATTTCTCTTCATAAGAAGAAATGATATTTTCCTAATAGGTCTCAAAGCCGAATAGCTTCATGAAAGTCCATGAAAATTGCAGCAAGCCTACACAGCTGCACATCCATGCGAGGCAGCTTCTTGCCAAATGCGATTGCAGAATTATCAGTGAAATCAAACAAAACCAAGATTCATAAGGCGAGAAAACATTGGGAACAGTTCAACTTCTATGCAGCAAACTGATCAACCTCACAGATGACAGCAACATCCAAGTGCAAACTCAAAGTGCCTACAAAAGCAAACTTGGAACAAGTCATTTGTAGAGTTTTAAACATGTGCATGAATGTGGGCCGAGCATTTGAAAAACTCTGGCAGAACAGGTACTACTCCTCATCTTCACCTGCGAGAGCAAAAGGACCCATAAGAACATTGAAGAAGCCCACATTTCGACAAAAGAGGAAAGGATAGAGAATCCCTACTGATTAGTTAAAGGGATGAGAACACCATGGAAAATTGACAAACAGAAGACTACAGTTTTGAAGTAGACCCTTCAGTCTCACAAATCAGAAATGCTTTCAAATACAGGAGATGATTAATATAAAAACAGAGATCATTTGTCTAGCAGAACCACTGAACAAAATGCAGCTCTCTTATTTCCTTTTTCCAACCACACAGGTTTTGAACCTCATCATTTTCAATAACATGGACAAACAGATGGAAATTGGTTGCAGTAAAACATAATTTAGCCAAGAACACTAGAACAGCTTTCCCATGCTTGAAGTTTGGTTTAGGTCTGTCAATGTCATTAGAATTGATGGTTATATCGGATCTGGGATGAAATCTTGGTCCGAATCAGATCAACCTTTTATAGCCCTAAAATAAGATGGGTTCCGATTCATTTGGCTAATCTTTTTAATCATTTGACCTGGTCAAACCAGGGCATTGGAGTTTAACAGACTGATACCAGCCTGCACCCACTTGAGACTTGCATCCATGTTTGGTAGAAAATCCACTCCAAACTTCACAAGAACTGCTCAACACACCTGAACCATATTTGAAATCCCTCAGGCTT
>JAYJMB010007755.1:0-21561 GCA_036873735.1 Pouteria campechiana
CTGCTTGTGCTGCCCGAACTAGAAGCTTCGTCAAGCTGTAAAATTTGCTTTGCCATTTCCAATTTACGCTACAACAACTATTGACATGAGCACAGTTGAAGTGGGGACCACCTCTACACCAACAATCGAAAACAAGAGAGAGCATGACTTTGTTAATGCTTTAAATGAAGTTGATTAAAAAAAAGAAAAAAAAAGAGAGCATGACTTTCTTAGCATGCATTAAATGAAGTTTTAAATGAAGTTGATTAAAAAAGAGATAGAGAGAGAGAGAGAGCATGACTTTCGTAGTATGCATTAAATGAAGTTTAAATATAAAGGAGTAACCAAAGTCATCCACATGAAAAAGACTTTGATCTCATCTACATTGAGCTTCTTACGACATTTATTGATAACATGCCAAATGGTTTGAAAGAAGTAACATTGTGGGCCCTTTCATGACTAAGAACAAATATGCATGAAAAGTTTTGTTCTGGAGATATGATTAAATCTGATTTCAACCAAATGCTTCGATATTTTAACCAAATTCAGCGTGAATTATGTCACCATAATTCAATGGTTAAAATTCACAGGTAGAATTGCACATGAACATGGGTGTATTTTCAAATCCATGAATTATTTAAATTAATTGCATGGTACCCACATTAGATATGCATGCAATTGATTTAATCCATATCATTAAAAATATTTGAAAATGAGTTAATGATGCAAGCAAGCTATTTCATTCCCAAAATGACCCTAGGAGTGCAATCAGGCTCTAACTTTCAAAAATGCCCCTAGATGTGTAATCAAGCTCCAAGACGTGCAGTCAGGCTCCAAGACATACAATCAAGATCCAGGATGTGCAGTCAAGCTCCAAGACATATAGTCAAGCTCCAAGACGTACAATCAAGATCCAAGATGTGTATTCAAGCTCCAAGATGTGCAGTTAGGCTCCAAGACATGCAGTCAAGCTCCAAAACATGCAGTCAAGAACCAAGACGTGTAGTTAGACTCAAATTATAAAAATACCCCAAGAAGTGCAATTGATCCCCAATTTCCCAAATTGCCCTTGAAGGCTCAAAAACTATAAATACCCCATCTCTGGGCCTTGAAAAGATATAAAAAAATTTCTGAAGAAGCTTGGAAGAGTCTTCAAAAGGCAGGTATCTCCCTTGACACCAGTAGCCTTTGGCCACTCATAATTTCTCTAGTGCCTGAGGACACTCTGCCATGGCCCCACCATGGTACACATGTGGATCCCACTCATGTCACGGTAATGGTGAGTCCCATATAATTAGTAGGCAACAGAATAATACTGGATTAGACAATTAAAATACATTAAAACCTATCTAAACCCTAATTAAACTCCATAAATGATAGAGTTATCCTGTAATTACCCCATAAATCAGGAAACTACTGATATTGTCTTAAATCAATTTAAAACTATCATTTAGCACTAATTACCATCATTAGTACTAATTATGATTAGGCTTAATTAACTCAAAGCGTAATTATGCTTAATTCATGCAACCTGACTCTACGATATCTCACAGGTTAACAGCAGAGATCACTCACTTCCAGTTTTTTATGGAATTTGAACAGCACTACTTTCCAACTCATCCAAAAGCCTAAGTTTAGGACCGAGACACTGAGTCATAACTCATTGAGTCAAATCTTAGCAAACACCACTCACTCAGTCACCCAAAGCCTAAGCCTAGAACCAAGTCATGACTCACCAAGCCAAACCTTAGCGGATATCATTCATCAAATTAGGCAAACCCATCAACCTGACCCACTCTTTCTACACTTCTCATGGGCAGTGTGAGAAAGTTGACCAAAATTCAGTTAACCTGGCCCACTCTTCCTAAGCTTCTCATAAGCAATTGAGAGAGCCAAGATAAATCCAGTCAACCTAGCCCACTTTTCTTAGGCTTCTTATGACGTAAGTTACTTGTTTTCTTCTAGTCTCTTTCAGGTTTAAACATAATAAAGATCGTTTGGTCCTGAGTCCTTCTAGGATATACCAATTGGGTTACAAAACACTTACTATCTCTATGGTTTCTTATAGTTTAAATAACAGAAATCATCTGGTCTTGAATCCACTTGGGACAAACCAATTTGATCAAAACATTCATTCTTTAGGTTGACCCAATCTCTAGTAACCCAGTCTGGAGTTGTGTAATCCTATTCACTCATTGACTTGAGGTGATTTCCTAAATATCAAGCCATCGCAATGTGCTAGGCGATTCCAAAGATAGAACACATTCATTTTGAGAGAGTGTGCATTTTATTTTGGGTCTCTAAAATGCATTGTAGTTTTTCTTTTAATCAAGAGTTTTCTCCCAAAATGGAGATGTAGTTAGGACCACTTGTAGTCTAGGATGTGAATACATAATTTTTTTATATACATAGCAAGTGTAATCAATTGAGGACAACCAATAACAAAATGAAAATTGTTTGATTCATTTTAACAAAATGATAAATCATCTTTATGTTATTCCATTTTTGTTTATTTTAATTTCTCTTTTTGTACTTATTATAACCTTGTAATGTTATCCTCAGGGAGCTTCTTTGTTTTTGGAGGAGATGACGCTTTCCTCTCTTAGATATATATGTCCTATCTTTGGGCTTGGTCTAGGACAGTGTTAGCGGCTCCATCCGCATGGCTAACTACTTCCTATCCCGCTAGTCTTTCTGGAGCACGAGCGATCTCCAGAATAGCAGGTTGTGCTCTAAGTGGGAGATCGACAAGTTGCCATTTAGAAACTAGGATGGCTAGCTGGGGTCCAGATCCATTTGATTTAGGGGAGGCAAAAGTGGGACTTTCGCAGAATCATTCCCAGCGGGGGTTTCGCCTATGGGGTTGTCTTATTGCTACATCATCTACTACATCATCTATTGCATCATTTGTTGATTTATTTGTCTAGGCTAACTCAACAAGTCTCCAGGTAAAGTAGCGACATCATTTTGGTTTGATGTAGATGACGCGTTATTGATTGCAACAAAGAATGGGGGAACACTTGTGTTTCCCAGAGCTTCTTTTGATATCTTCAAGCCTTTTGAAATGTTCCATAGCTGGTGTCAATGTTTGAGTTGTTCCTAAATGAAATGCTGATGTGACTCTTGAACAAATACCATCAAGAATCCTACAAGATTGAACAAAGGTCAGAGGACACTGGGGGTGTTTCCGGCATGAACAATCTAACACTCAAGTTAGTATATGAGATTCTTTTTAGAGGGTATAGGTAATAGCTAAAGCTTGTATTTTGGGAGGTGCATACTTGATTCTTTTATACTTTAGCAAGGGTGGTAGCTAGGATACATATGTAGCTTGTATACAAGAGGGATGCAATCTCAATCCTAGAGGAGAACTCCAGGAAAACACGTCTTATATAGTCCTATGCTCTCAGGACTACGAAATAGGCATTCTTATCAGCATGGGGGTTTGATGTGGTGCGTGACCAGCGGGATAATTAAGTATCCGTGTTAAAGTTTTCTAACAATATGATATAATATAATTTAAATTTACTATTACCTAAAGTATTGTTAATGGTAAAGAAAATATAATTTTAATTATAAAAGGATATATCTAAAATTTTATTAAGAGTTTTAATCCTATAAATAATATTACATGGGTTATCCATGTTATCATTATTTTACTATTTACAAAATAAGATATTTAAAAAATTTTGTCATGTATATTTAGAAAACTCTATTTTTAAAGCATCATGACTATCGAGGAATCTAATTGAATGCCGACCAATCCCATCTCTCACACATGATCTTATGATATCTTTTATATCTCTTACACTGGCGTGAGATGTAGTAAGCACTTATGCATTCTAATGCTTAAAGACATAGGATTTCAGTTCTAAAGCTTCTTCCTATGGAAAGATTAAATGGCATTAGTAGAGTAAAATTCATGCTATTCTAAAGAAAATTCTCTTTATGTGTTTTTCATACATAACCATCAGTGATAAAAAATAATTTTTGGTTTTTAAAAATTATTATAAAAAGTACATCAATCCATAATTTATAAGTAGACAACAACATCCCATTAATAAGTGTTACTTTTGTGTAATAGTTTTATATATTCAAGTCATATGCAAACAATCTATTTGAAATTGTTTGTACTTACATATATAAGTATTTATTTTCTTTGAATTAATTGATTGTAAATTATCATATATGAAGTTTTTAAATAATTTTTATTTTTCAACAAAATAGGATAAATTAGCTCTTTGGCTTATTTATTTTATTTGTACACAAAATAATTAGTACATTATACATAATTTATATACTCTTTTATGTTAGATAAATGGGTACCATTTATTAACTATGGAGATGTTTTCATTGAGTTTAATCATTAATGAACCATAACCCAATTTTTTAATATATATTTGGGCTATGATTCATATATAAATAAACTCAATCACAAAGAAAAATATTAAAATTTTTGTACATGCAATTTATTCATATATAAAAACCAAGTGCATCTAAATTAAGTGCAAGTGAATAAAGATGAAAAAAGTCACTTTGAAAATATAAGTGCTCTAATTTATATTATATATCATTTGAAATATTTGTATCATTTTATAATTAACTAAATTAACAAAATATTCATATTATTCAACTAAAATTATGTGTCCTATCTACAGTTAATAGATTGATTTACTTGCTATTATAAAAAAGTTCAAAGATATTTTTTTCATGGGCATCCAAAGATTACTCGCCCATGAAAAAAAGGAAAAATTCTTTAAATATTTTTATAATTATAGATTTTCTATGTATAATTTGTTTATATGGATAACTATAAATTTTTTATGTGTAAATTATATAACTATAGATTTTATAATTATATAATTTGTGCATATAAACAACCCATATAATTATATATGTTTAAAGTAAATATGTATAATTATAGATTTTATACATAAAATTATTCATGTTGAGATCCCATATATATAATTATCATAAGTATGAAAAATCTTTACACATTTTTATGATAGTAAGTATATCGATCTTGTAATTGTGTTGGGCCACATAATTTCAATTGAATCATATAAATATCTTTACTAATTTAGTTAATTATAAAATATACATAAAAATATTCAAAGATTTTTTTAGGAGTTTAAAACTAATGCTTTTGATCATGTGTATGAAATCTCATGACTTTAAGCATTAGAGTGTGTAAGTGCTTGTTATTGTTAAGCTCCCTTTCGCCAGAAAGCATTCCTTTTTGTAAAATTATAAATAGCCACATAAAATTTTAAGCTATTTATGGATGGATCACCAACATACTTGTCGACAAAAAAACCTAAATCAAAAGCCCGTCGTGGGTTTTGGACCTTTTGGCTATAGCTTTTCTCTCTCTTGGGAATTGGGAAAAAATAAAAAGAAAAAGAGAACATAGAATAGAAAAAGAGTTTGTGATATATATACAATAAAATAAGGAGTAATTGTTGAAAAAAGTGAATAAAAATAAAGTAAAGAGACTTTTAAATAAAAATATGAAACTATAACACCTAGGGTGTTACACTTTTGAATAATGAGGTATGAAAACATTAAAGTTGTTTCTTATGGCTATAAATGGGGATGAATTTGAGTAAGGAAAAAATTACTTAGTTATGTATAAGAATGATTATGGAAATTTTGAAAAAAAATATTGTTATGTAATGAGAGCGATTAAGAATTCATGCATTTGGGTATGATTTAGATGTGATTTAGGGAAATAAATGTTTATTGAATGCTACATTTAAGTAGAAAATATAATGAATAAAGAAATAAGAAAAAGGGGTGGAAATAAAATGGAAAATAAAAATATAAAAATTGGGGCAGCGAAATTGACGTCGCGATGTCGGATTGAAAAAGAGGCAGGTGCAATGTCAGTGGATTCATCACAGCATCCAATTCGACGTTGCTGCATCGACCGACGAATAAAAGTCGATGACCCGGCTTTTCAGCCCATTTTCATTTTATTTCTCCCCTAATTATTCTGTTTTTCCCCAAACCTTTGCCCTAAACTCGTTTAGGTCTAAATCCTTGCTATTTTGCAAGGATAAAAGATGATTTAGTTAGTCAAGCATCCAAGTACGTTCATGTAGATGAGTTTTGGTCATTTGGGCGATGGAAGAAGATGTAAATTCATGTGTGGCAACCCATGATTGGTTCTCAAATATTTGGTCACAGCTTCTTGTCTTATGGTGGAAGCAATGTGTGATTTTGATGGTAAGTTGGTTTTCATTTATTTAAATTGTGATTTATGCATAACTAGGGTTTTGAAAAATTCATGAATAGTGAGATTTTAGGGAAAATGGTAAAATTGATGTGGGATTCACGAAGAAAAGTGATTAATGCATGAATTACATTGTTTTGGAATTAAATTAGGCATATGACATGAGATTTTATCCTATGCTAGGGTTTAAGAATAGTGATATTTGGGGGTTTTATGTTCTATGTGAAATTGTCATGAGTAAATTGATTTAGGCCTAAATTAGAATGGTTCAAGACTTGTATAAAGGTGAAAAAGTTGATTTTTGGCCATGACCTAAGTAAAGGCTAGAAAGGGCTTTTGAGTATAGTATAATTAAGTAGTTGAATCAGTAAATTATGGGCTTAATTAACTTATAAGTGAGCTTAATTACTTGTTAATTGAATTGTAAAATCATTACATATTGATGCATACGAAATCAGTTAACATTGCCTTTATAAATTAATGATATGATGATATGTACAGGACCATTGAGTAGGATGAGAAGGCATGGAACTCACGAAGTGATGAGAAGGTATTCATCAGTAAGGAAAGTAGGCACCCCTTGTACTGTATATATGAATATATGAGGATAATAGTTATCCCATTGATTTTATCTAGGCATGTATGTAAGGATAAGGATATTGGATATCCAATATTTGGTTAAAAACTGATGTTTATTGAACTTGATGAACATGTATGAATAGTAGGGGTAGTGAGTATCCATTGAATTTAAATTAGTGGCATTTGATTATTGATATGGGTATGTGATTGTTAGGTATAGAAAGTATCCCGTATTTTATGTATAATGAAATTTATTCTTGCGTATGAATAAAATGGATGGAGAATATCCTAAGTTTGTGTTGGATAGGATGTTTTATATTGTTGTATGTTCATTATATAGACTAGTGGGGATAACAAGTATCCCAAGTCTTTCTTTCAATAGTGTGATGTGGAACTCTTGGGATAAAAGATGTCCCATGACTGTGTCAATATGAATAATTTCGAATGAATGAGCATATTGCTAGGATGGGAAGCATTCCATAAATGGTATATGATAAGTAGTATGATGTGGTGTAGTGCCCAAATGACATAATTATGCTTTATGGTGCCTGCATGGCAAAATTATGTTATGAGATGCCCAGAGTGGACCAGACTTGATATGATGTGCCTAGACAGCACAACTTTGATATGATTTGATACGCTTGAATGACATAGAATGTATATTGAATTGATAAGGACTTAAACCTCTTGGGTATATATATTTATGTTGTAATTTCTTTAATAGTTTGTATTCATATTCTGGATGAGAACATATGATTTCTAGTTTATTATTGTTTTATATTTTTGTCTACTTATTGAGCTGTTCAGATTCATACCTTCTTATTCTATGTTTTTAGCTGACGGGATAGGTAAAGGATTCCAAATGTGAGTTGGAACTGATGAGCTAAAGTTAAAGATATTTTATTATGGTATGATGTACTGGGACTGTATTCTCATAATATAATATTGTATGGTTATAATTAAGAGATATTAAATGATAGAAATTTTAGTGTAATAAAAAGCATGAGCTTGTCATAGTTATTTAAGTATGATATTATGAATAAATTTATATTAATCTAGTAAGATGTATTGTTATCATGGTACAGTTCCAATTTTGGGCAGAACTATGAGTATGAGTGTGAGTATTTTAGAGATAAATATTGTCTTATAATTATAAAAATATAAATTTTATTTGATTCTATACATGTATATCAGATATAAATGCTTATATTTCGAGGTAGACTTTGCTAGATTTTTTATAGAAATTTTCCTTAAAGATAGGAAAATGGCGGGGAAACGTGAAACGTATAGGCCCCATGATGGGGCGTGACAGAAATATAATTGAAATAATAAATAATAATAATAAAGAAGAAATAGGGTTATTAAGGTAAATACATGTATCACTAATTAAAATAAAGTACAAAAAGTAAAATTAAAATAAAAAGATTTTTACCTCTTTTACCAATTGTGAAACACATCACCCTTATTAAACTCTAATCGAATTTAACATATTTCAATGGGCTTTTAATTAACGGGCTTAGATTTCTATAGTTTATATTAATATTATTTATAGTTTTATTTTCCTATCGTGTTTGCAATGCTAATGTCATTTATAGCTTTATTTCCCTTTACAATTACCACTATTCAAATCCACTCAATGAAAAAGACAGTAAATGGAATAATCATAGTTATTTATTGAGAAATGATTTTCGAACCAAACATTTGTACTTAACTGGGTGGGAAGTATGTTCCCGATCGGCTAGGGGTCATTTAAATAGTAGCACGTCAGCACGTGTGACCTTTGACTTGATTGGCCGACACCAATTGAATATTTAGGCCCTCTTGGTTTAGATGGAATGGAATAGAGTGGGTCAGAAAATATGATTAATATTTATGGCATAAAGTGAATAAAGTTAAAATTATTAAGCCATATAATAAAAAAAAATATTAGTAATAATATTAAAAACAAAATTTGCTAGAGGAAAAATATGTCAAATCAATACTCGTGTTTTCTATAATACGATTACATCTATTGCAATTGCAATTCCATGAAAACGGACAGGCCCTTATTGTGAAATTAGGGTTTATGCACTATTCGATTAGGCCCTTACTGTGAAATTAGGGTTTATGCAATATTCGATTGATGGGATCTTCCGGCTCTTAACACTGCTAACCTATCACCTGGACAGTTAGGGCTTTGGCTTGTTGAAAATATTTAATAATCATTCCTCTGGATCTCAGCCAGCTTTTACCTCAGCTACAACTTTGGGCTGACAGGTTGGGTGTGTTTAAAAGGATTTAGTTGGAATATAATAGAAAATATGTACGCAATGTAAGGATTATGTTAGTATAAAGTGAAAAAAATTAAAATAAATAAATAGATAGTAAATAAAAATATAGGTAATGGGCAGAAAAAAGTAAAATTGTTGTAAGAAGTGCATGTTAAATCAAGTCTTAAAAAATAAAATTTTCAAGCAAATCCATGTATCTCCATCCCAATACACCCAACCATTAGCTTCTTGAGATAAGATTTGTACCAAAAGAAATTTTATGCCAATAATATAAAGGTGACATCAATAATAAAGTGAATAATGTTAAATAAATATGAAATAATAAGCGGAAATATAGAAAGTAATACACAAAAATCTCATATATGTTATTTGTCAAATCAACCTTTGAAAAATTATTTTTTTCTAAAATTCAAATTAAATCCAACCAAAAAATCAATCATCTAATTTGTAATCCAATTTACAAATTTGTAGATAAAAGATTTTAATTTACAACTAGGCATATTTGTAAAAAATTAATTTATAAAATTTTAAGGAGAAAACACCTAAGAGTAGGATTTCATTGTGAAGTTAAGAATCCTAGGTCCTGCCCATGTGAGACTTGATAGTCCTTACTGGGAAAAACAAGAATACAAAAAAGTAAAAAACAATAAATGATGTAAGATGAAAATAATAATTAAAAATATAGATAATAACTAAAAAATAAAATTATTAGATAACTAAAAATATCAAATCATGTCGAAAAATATCGACAATAGGGCAGAAAAGTATTAAATTTTTTTACACCATTTTTGCTCGTTACCAAGCATTCTATAAGAGTTGTCCTTTTGGTTAACAATCCTAACACGTGGCGAAACGCTATTGGTTGTCACGTCTCCGGAGAAGTTCTGGTCGCACGTGAGCATCTCCAACAAAATTAGCTATCTACAAGCCTAGAGAAGCTCTGGTCGCACGCAAGCATCTCCACGAAATGGATTGCCTATGAGCCCGGTTATGGCGGTGTCTCTTCAACCATAGTGAAAATTAGCCTACACACTGTCTATTTGAATCATCCCATCCGTCCACATACTTTATAATATAATATGCACCGTTAATTTTAAAAATCATCCAAATCAGACTATCACGTGGGCCAGTAAAGAAAAATGATATAAATTGAAAGATCTACTTTAAAAATATGATATAGCCTACTTTTTTATTTCAAAAAAAATATTATTCTTTGATCAAATTAATACATATATATTTGATTAGATTATGCATATAATATGATATAAATTATATATAATCATAACATAATTTCAACGGTATATATTTATAAACTGGTAGGATGATTCAAATAGACAGTGTGTGGCCCACTTCACAGAGTCACCCTCTAACCGGCGGGACCAATGACAATCCTTTTCCCTCAAGCTGCAAGGCTGAGGAAGAGCCCGACCAGAGAGCAGACTTGAACGGACCGTTTTCCCGCTGCAACGCGACGGCACACCTTTTTCTGGCAGGGAATAGTGACGTTGCACTTGGTTATTGCTGACTAACCGACATTTAGTTGTAATTTTATTCTTCATTTATACACCGTAATTTTAATCCTTAAAAACATTAATAAAATAAAATATTTAATACGATTTAATCCTTGAAAATATTATTAGAATAAAATATGTATTAATATTTTATTCAAATATGGATCTACTTATTTTATTAAATAAATGAACTTGATATAGTGATATTTTATACTTTATTGCAGTGATTAAATCTATTAATTTGATATTAATTTGAATAAATATTTAAAATTAAATAATTTATTATAATTTAATCTTTAAATTAGCTAAACTTAATAAAATATGGATTTTGAAGCTTCATTAGTTTAAGAAGTGAAACACATGATGAATATTATTAATATTTTATAAATAAATTATTTATAAAAATAAAAAATTATCAGGGGCACTTAAATATCCTTTATTTTCATGATATTTTATTTATCACCCAATCAAAATCTCATATGTTAAAAAATGTCTCATACACACATGGTTAATGACGTGGGTTAATTCTCATTGGGAGCGTCAGTAAAATACTGATAGCCCATAAGGGATCCCCACTGTTTCCCACTACACTTTCCATTACACTACACATCCTAATCCACACATCCAAACACACCCTTGACACACACGAACAAGCCCTTTGAACGGTCAGAGTAATCCTTACAATGTATTTGAATTCTTTTAAAAATGTGTGAAAAAAGGAAGTGAAAAAAATCCCTGGTATTTTAACTATCTTATTACCATAAATTTTCTGATACCGCATATATTTTTAATTAATATTAAATATAAAAGTGAATTAAAGATTAAATTAAAATTTCCCTAAATTATTAAAATAGGCTGAGTTGAGTTGGTTGGGTTACAATCACGTTAACTTAATCTAACTCAATTTAATCTCTAAATCGGGTCAAGTTAGGTTAAGCTGGGAGAGATGGAGTTTCGCTTGTCCCATACCAAAGTTGCAACCCGACCATCATACAAAGATTCCAAACTCACCCTTTCTAGTCGTCGGTTAATACGATCGTGCATGACACACGTGTGGGCGTGGGCGTGTCCGAATTAGACAGAGCCAGTGGAAGTCGGACGTGGCGTCGGTTGGAAACAGTACCAGTTTTTTCCCCTACACTCAGGTGTACTTCAAACAAAATCCCATGGGAGAATGAAAACATACGATGCAGCTTTTCTTCTTCTTGCTTTCTTTCTTGCGGTCCAAATTGTCCACGCCATCTTTCGTAGAATCGTAGATAAACATTAGATGACAATTTCTTGTCACATTCGTTCTTGTTTTATTTGATGCTACTAGCTACTAAGTCCTAGCTTATTAGAACTAGTCCGGACGGGCCGGTGAAACCGGTTCAACCCTGACCACTCAGTTGACTGGTTCAATATGGCCCGGTTTGGTTTAATAACATATATTTTTTATTTTTAAATTTTTTAATAGAATAAAATAATAAATTAAAGCAATATAGTATTACACTAAAAATCTATATATTCAGATTAGTATATATGGTTTAAATTTTTAAAAATTTGCTATATTATTTTTTATTTTTATTTTTTTAAACTGTTCTTTTGGTTGAACCAGCCAAAGTAACCAATAGGTTAAACCGTGCGCCGGACAGGTTCACCGGTACGGTTCTGATAACAGGCCGCGTCGAATCCTTCGCTTTCCTTACTGTGCGGCTTGGAAAAATCTCGATAGATACTCGGCAGGATGTGACAGATGATACGGAGGTGCTACGTAGTCAAGAAGATGAAACAAGAATTCACTGACTGAGATTATAAAAAGGAAATTAATCCAATCACATCTACATCATGGTAGATAGTTTACGCGCATCACGTCGAAAAGATACCTTTGTTACTCAATGATTACTTGCTGATTATTTACTCAACCGTGGTAGAAACAAAGAAATAAGAAAGGTGTGCCCGGAACGACAAGATGGAGGTGCTGCAAAATTCACTGGATTTTGTTACCGTACACGTCCGCTGCAGCCCGAATATCGAGCGTAGACCACGAGGCTGACTATCAGATAATGCCGGAGAATTGAGGAAAAGATTTTTCTGCTACGAAGCTACATTTTAATCATTAGTTTCAACTTTAAGCATCCTTACTTCAATTGTCGAATTCGAATCCAACGCAAGATCCAAACCACTTTTATGACAGAGATTGATCTTCTATTGTAAAAATAAAAATAAATAACAAAAAATTAGGAAATTTGTATGCAATATTACTCTTGTTTCGTGATTTCAAATTTTTAAATATAAATAATATATAAATTTTATTTTTTTAATCATATAAAATTAATTTGAATTTAAATAACGGTGTGGATTATTTTGATATTGACAAACGGCTTAACAACTGAGTTGGGCACACAAAATTGAAATTCTTCTGCAGTGTACGTTAGCAAAGCGCAAGCTGAAGAAAGAGAACGGAAAGGAATCTGCAGACTGCATCATTTCTCGTTCTCTCTCCTTTCTAAAAGCAAAAGCCAATCCTAAAACGCTCCTCTTCTCAATTTATTGCTGAAAATGGCGTGAAAAATCCACCGCATTTCGCTCTGGTGTTTGCGACAGGTACGGTAAAGGAAAGGCAAGTTCTCGTGTTGGATTGCTATATTCTACTGCATTTTCTCTTTCCTGACTCCGCTTTTATTTGACGGTTTAGATTTGCTTACTTGATGAGATTTTTCGTTTTTCAGAACTAAAAAGTCGGATTTTGAGCTGGATATTTGTATTTTAGTTTGGATTCTGCGAACGTGGCGATCTAGGAGGGATTTGACGGTTTTCGCTGTGACGAAGTCGGCTAGCGGCGATGGATTGGTGTTTTAGTTATCAGAATTTGATAATCTCATCCATTTTTGAGCGAATTTGATTCTAGCCACTGGTTTGCGTGCTGTTGAAATGCATGTTCGTGTTTTGGTGGTTTGACTGTCATGATCTTGTTAGAGGGTGAGTGAAAATCTTGACTTTTCATGCAGTTTGTTGGTAAAATTCGTCTTTTTATGGCCTGGTTGGTGTAAATCCATCCCGGATGCATCAAAAATGGAAAAGGAGGGAAAACGATGGTGCCCCTGAATATCCTTTTTTGATCTAACGGCTGGGATTTGATTGGAAAGAGAATGAACATTTCCACGGCGAAGCATTCCTAAATCCTGGGCATGCAGCGCCTTCTGGGTTGATTGTTGAGTTTGAAGAAATTAGGGTTTAGGGTTTTGGCAGGTCGAGATGGGGAGCATTTGCAATTTCAGGAGATCAAGTAGCAATGGCAGGTCTGCTCTTCTTTGGAATGGTTCAGCCAATGGAAATGAGAATGGGATGGCCAGCAAAGCGGTTGGGGAAACATCATCTCTTCCAAGGGAATTTGAGTCCTTGACTGTGTCCAAACGGATTATTAGAAGTATCAGCATCAGGTTGAAGAAGAATGAAGAAGATCATAAGGACCACAGAAAGGTTTCCTTTCAGTGTCTGGGGCTTCTGTTGGGGAAAGGTGGTGGTTGTAAGGTTGGGGCTGATACATTTGATGACATTGGCGATGGAAGTGGACGGAGGAAGTCTAGTTTTGGGGAGGAGTGCATGGCCTATCGTTCAATTCCGGGGGGTGAGGAAGCAAGGGTGGATTGTTTTTGGAGGAGGAATAGCAGAAAGCTGAAAGAGATTGAATCTGAAGCATCAGGTGATTGTGTTCAGTTGTCGCTTCCAGATGATGTGCTGGAAATGTGTTTGGTGAGGGTGTCATTGACAACTCTCATGACAGCTCGCCTTGTCTGCAAAAAATGGAGGTCTTTGACAACTACGCCACATTTCATGCAGAAGAGGCGTGAGGGTTTGTATCAGACCCCATGGCTTTTTGTGTTTGGCCTTGTGAGGGACGGGTACTGCAGGGGGGAGATACATGCATTGGATGTTGCCATCGCTCGATGGCATAAGATGGATGCTGAAATCTTGAAGGGCATGTTTTACTTCTCTGTTGCTAGAGTTGGAAATGATGTTTATGTTGCAGGTGGTTGCTCCAGCTTGGCAAGTTTTGGAATGTTTGATAAGAGCTCTGTTAAGATGCATAAGGATTTACTGATTTTTAGCCCTTTAAATGGGTCTTGGCGAAGACTTGCATCAATGAGGGTGGCAAGATCACGCCCCATCTTGGGAGTTTTAGAAGTCCGTTCTGGGTGTTCAATCTTTCGAAATCAGAATGATAGGCAGGACCGACGATACTCAAGGGCACGTACAAATGGTATATCAGAAGTTTATGAAGATCCTCATATGTTTTCACTAAGGCGTCAGCTTAGAGACCCTTCCAACGAAAGTGAGGCTGCTTTGTCAGAGTCCAGAAGACAGCCTTTCAAGTTCATCAAACAAGGAGATGGCCAGTGCAGTGGAAAAGGATATAAGAGGTTGATTTTGATTGTTGTGGGTGGTCGAGGCTCCTGGGATGAGGCACTAGATTCTGGGGAAATCTATGATCCTGTGTGTGACAAATGGACAGATATTGCTAGGTTGCCTGAAGATTTTGGTGTCGTTTGTTCGGGTGCTGTTTGTGAAAAT
This sequence comes from Pouteria campechiana, assembly GCA_036873735.1. Classification (NCBI taxonomy): domain Eukaryota; kingdom Viridiplantae; phylum Streptophyta; class Magnoliopsida; order Ericales; family Sapotaceae; genus Pouteria; species Pouteria campechiana. The sequence continues at coordinate 15,129 of JAYJMB010007755.1, forward strand.
GTCTTTTATGTTTCTTCTGAAACAGGCAAGCTTGCAGTCTATGATCTAGAAAGGGGTGTTTGGGCTGTAATTCTGACTGCTCATTCACCTCCCCGCCTTCTGGAGTACCACCCAAAGCTTGTTGCTTGCAATGGCCGGCTGTTCATGATTAGTGTTTCATGGTGTGAGCGAGATGGTCAGACAAGCTGGAGAGAGGAAGCCGTCAGAAAGCTTTGGGAGCTAGATCTGACTTACATGACTTGGAATGAGGTATCAAGGCATCCAGATGCACCCTTGGATTCGAATGCTGTATTTGTAGCTGATGGAAGTAGGATATTTGGCATTGAGATGTTTAAGATATTTTGTCAGCCATTGGACTTTGTTACTGTCTGTGACATGGCTGATTCAGAATTGAAGTGGAGCCATATTTCAAGAAAGCATTTAGCTCACGAAGTGGATGCCGCTTCTTGCATGACAAAGTCAATGGTGCTGATGCATTTATAAATAATGCATTGTTCTTGTCAGCTAGCCATTCGTGTAATCTTCAGGCATCCGATGTGAAGTAATGATATTCTTTCATTATCATTCTTTCAGAGTGGAGCCCTGTTCCTTAGCTGCCATAATGGGGCTTACATTTGTTGATTGATGTTTATGTTATTGTTGTCGTTGTGAATTTCATGTATGTTGTTGATTTTGCATTGAAAGAATTGATTCTGCGGAATCTTTTACCTGTGATGAACCATCTTGGCGTGCTTGTTCATTCCATTGATTGAGTTGCAAGGAATCTTTCTGCTGGATATGTGAATGTTACTCTGCCTTAGAGCAAAGTTATTTGCCTCAGAGCAAACAAATAAGCCCCAAGGCGTCTTTAATTCTTTTCTTTTTGACTTCTACATTGTTGGATGCTTTATCAAATATGCTTTTGCTTTGGCTACTGACAGTTCTTCATTATCATCGTATGCTGTTTCCCACCTAGGTAGGGTCAACTATGTGGATCTTGTATTGGTCTTGGGTTTTAACTTTGATAAGCCCAAATATTTTCATATCTTCTCTCATACGCTCTAACCATGTTCTTTTGTGCCCGCCTTCAGCTAATGACAGTTGATGTGACAATTTGCAGCAAGCGGTTGTCATGTAATACATAAGAATGAATATAGTTACTTCCCTAGAGCAGAGTATTTGAAGCATATGCATATTTAATAGCCACGGTTGTTTTCATCAACTTTTTTCTCTATTCTATGGCTTCCTAGCATCCTTTTGGAGTCGATGACAATTTGACATTTGGCAAGCTGAAGGCATTGGGTTTTTGGTGAGGCATTTGGATGGACAGGGAGGAAAGAAATTGCCAAGATATTTCCTGTATGGCACCCTCTCAGCAGTTGGTTTCCATCGTGTAGTCTCTGTGTGCTTTCTTGTGGATGTTGAAGCTAGTGGGTCAGTTTCTTCTAATTATGTATCAGTTCAGTATGGGCGGCGCAACAGAGAGTTCCTAGCCTGTGCAGATTTCATGTGTCTTTTTGGATCATCTTTAGTTTCCTCTGCCATTTTCTTGCAATTCAATTCCCGACGCTCATAAGAGATCATATTCATTTATGGAGGCCAGGAGGCAGCTCCAATTATGTATTTGCCCAGATTTTTGGTCTACATGGAGTGCCATTAAATACCACAGCTGCTGCCCATGGTCAGCAGTTGCACTGCACCTGTCATGTCGGCGGAGTCAAGGCGGCCATGTGATTAGATAGCGGGCCAGCTTCTCAGCTACTACTAGAGAATGAGTTAAATGCAGCATATCTTCACTGGGAATTTCAATTTCCAGACTGAAAAATCAACTGATGAAGACGAGAGGCTACGCTATACATGCATTTATCATCATCCAATCCGTCCATGCGATGCGCCCCATCATCAAGGTGAATGAATGCTCCTGCAAATGAGGCTGCCCCAAAACCAGGGCCTTTGATGAGTTTACAAGGGGCCTTTTATTTGGTTCCAAAATGCCAAGGGACTTTAGAACCGTCCACACTAATAATCAAATAAAATTCCTTTTCAACATGGACAAATCAATATTCCATTAAGCCCATAAGTTGAGATAGGGCAACATGCACAGATCTTCTTACTCCATAAGGTTGGCAGACAAATTTACAAGCTCTGTTGTGAAAGCCAAGCATCAGCGCCTATTTCGCTTCCTGCTTTGTAAGCACCAAGTTTAGACGCCTTTTCCAATGCCATTCTAAACGCAGACTCACCTGAATTTTCAGCTACCGGAGAAATTTTTCTCACGATCTCCACGTCACCTTGGGTCGGGTTGGACCCAAACCCAACACCCGGCCTGAAAAATTTAGGATTAGGGTTTAGCTTTTTAAAATTAGGTTTGAACTTGACCTGATTTAAATTTATGGTTGGGCTAGGGTTGAATGGAATCAAAACTCAATTTACAAGATATATATGGATTTTTAAAATTTTATTTAATATGTTGTAAGAGTATATTAAATAATTATATTAATTAATTTTAGCAGAATATAACTTGAATTCAAGTCCAAAATGAATCTAATAAATTAATTCTAACTCTAAATTTTAAGTTAGACTTCAAACTCAATCTTAATAAGGATATTTGAACAATTAAATCAAAATTAGATTAACAAAGACTAAGCTGTTCAACTTTAGCTCTTTGCATCCCTCAAAGTATGCTTCAGCCTTAATAGAAATTCAATAACTATGTATTGAAAAACTTTTTAATTGAAAGACAATCTTAATCTAATAATAATATCTCTGATTTTAAACTTCTTACTCCTTAGGTTTTCATATTTTTATCCTTTATTGAAAATAGATTATAAATTCATAAAAATTTAAAGTAAAAATTGCGGGGAGGTTAAAATTCAATTCGAATTTTAACCTAGATTTCCGTCCCAATCGTAATTTCAACCTAAATCCGACCAATAAGATTAGGGTTAAGATTGAGGTTTTAAAATTAGGTTAGGGTTAGATTTAAGGTTTTAAATTAGTATTAAAGTTAAGGTTTACTCCGACCCAACCAAACCCGAGTTTCACCCCTGTTTTAGGGTTCAAATAGGAAGAACGAAACGCAGACGATGCAGGAATATTGAAGATTCAGTGGACTCTATGTGGATTGCTAGTCTCTCGTGGTTCGTCCGTTTGGTATGGCCGTGACTATCAGGGATGGTATAATCTCCACGACGGCATCTTGATCGACAGTCATGTTTAATCTGCAACCATTCATTCCATTTCCACAGGGAAGCATAGGATGTTCTCTCTTACGACAAAATGAAACGAAAAACATAAAATGATCAAAGGAGAGAGGAATTAAAGTAGCATGGAAACTAATACATTGTGGACAAAAGATGATGGATAAAAAACTGTTCTCTGCCCCATCAATAGCTAGGGATACTCTGATCATCTTGGTTTTCTTGGAAAGTTGAGGACTCTTTCTTAAGGTCTTTCCATCTGACTGCTGCTCTTATTTGAGTGGGTGCTGTTTGTTGGTCAACTGCGCCACGCAGAAGATGATTCTAACTCCACATCTTCTTCCCACCAAGTAGCCGTCTGTGAAACAAACAGTCAAATGTTGTTAGCTGGAATTTTCAAGTGGCAGTGATCGGTGATGACATTTTCTTTATTTGAAAATTGGCAATGAAGCAGCCTTGGCAACAGCAAGGAAGCAAAAAATAAAAGGAAGAGCATGAAACAAGAACCTACCTACAAGGACAAAAGATAAGCTGCAACTACAAGGAAAATGTAAAAAGGTCACGGACATATATCCAGGCAACGATGAATGGTCAATGTAATCCCACGGTTCAAAGGCAGTGCTCAAAACAATAAGACACAGTCAAGATGCAAAACCACCATGCAATTCAACATCACAATGCATCCAAAGTTACCAACAAAAAGGGGAAAATACCATTACAACGGGGAAGGAAAGTTAAGGAGGTGTTGCCAAATGGTACATTAGCAGTGGAAACTGGTGGAGCTTTGGAGATGGTTTGGTGCCCTAAATGATGGTGAGTGGTGGGAATCTAACTGCTGCTGATCTTATTAATCACAGTAGCTGTGAGTCTCTGACCTTATAATCTATAATCATGTTTCATTTATGATCCTCATGAATGGCAGATGTTTGAATTTTGCATTATTTCAAACCTTGGTTTTAATGTTCCATTCATTTTCATTCACAATCCTCTATAGCATGAAATCCAAAACATGGATGATTCAGATTTTCATCTGAGCCGGGTGAGTAAATTAGCTGCAGAGTGTGAATTGTACCTGAAACCCAGAAACTAAGTTGCATAGGATGATTCAGTCAGATGGAAAATGTAGTTGACATTTTGTTTCCAAGTTCAACAATTTAAAATTAGACATGCAAGAGTGAATGAACAAGAATAAAAATTCCAGGACTTTGCTTTTGTTTGTGGTGTAAGTTACATCAACCTCTACAGAGAGATGTCTTTGACTCGAAATCAGTCTGATGTTTTTTCTTATTGAAACCTTTTTTGAACTTTTTTTTTCCGAAGAAACATGATGGAAAGCTCCTCTCTCACTTGACCATTCCTAGACCTCATCTAGACCATAGTCTGGAATTTGCAAAACTTCTTTTATTTGTCCTAACATAATATGGATTGACAGATAGATAAGCTTGAAAAGAAAACATTATAACCATTAGGTGTACTTTTGACCTTTGTCAAAGTACCCTGCAACTAAGACCAATTGTAAACACACTAGCCTATTAGCTAAAATGAAATACAAGTTCTGGTAAACGAGGCCAGAACAAGGACCTTGTAACCTCTCCTGAGAAATTCTAGTGAACTTCCTTGTTCCTCTTGTAACCCGAGAATTCGCAGCAGTTCTTCTTTGGCCTAGAAACATGCACTTTGTCATTGATAGAAATCAAAATGGTGGGATATGGAAAAACAAGAATTATTTTCCAAACAAGTTTTACCTCCCCTAATGTGAAACGAGTTGCACTTTCAGCTACGCAAACATAAGAACCATCAGCTTGTTTAATCATCACCTGCCAAGGGCCTGCGCAAGTACAGCATGTGGCAAATGTGGAAAGGGTGACATGATTGCTGATGACTGTTCCTTTAATAGTTCAAAGCTTACTTTTGCTCTTGTAAAATTAAAATGCAACAACAAGAAAATTTCCACTCATATTATTAAATTGAGAATATAAGCCACAATATGCCTTCGACATCAAATCTCAAAATGAGATGCAGCTCAGATGCTCAAAGGTCATTGACTGGTTTTTGATGTCTTTGAGGAAATCAAGATGTAACTTTCTTCCATTGGTACCATAGCTAAAGATAACATCTGGTTCTCAAAATCCCACAAAGATGCGGTCATCATTTCTTTTCTCTCTCAAGAATCTTGCTTTATTATGCCTATCAGTATTATTAGCAAATGCTCAGCTCAACAGACTAGTAAAATATCATTCAGACAGCCTACGCCAGGTTGCTAGGGCTGCAGCTGCCAGGTACACAGAATCTAAGCATAACAAGATATCAGCATAGGCAATAGCCACTTAATGTCACAGATATTACACAATACCAGAGCATTTGCAACTGCATTCTTTCAGTAGATTCTTCTCAATGGAACTGCATTTTTTTCTATCTATGGGCTTCATTTAACTGCTATCTTGCTAGCTTTCTGCAATTATTTGACGCTCTATTTAGCAAGGCTTCTGATCATTCTAACTTAGAGTAGGGCAACTTCTAATAACTTTTTTTTGATTGGCTATCATCAAACTACTATTAATGAATTAAACACTGGAGATTTTTTGACATTTAGGCAGTAAAAGTTGATAAAATCTCAGCTGATTCTCAAATCATGTGCATGTTAAAGTCACATGGTCAACATCCCATACTGTATGTGCTGTATAAATCATGTGAAAATCATAGTTTGGAAGATAGGTCCATGCATCATCTCAACAATTGGACAACAATGGGGAAATGTTCATCTAGACAGTACAAATTTACATCTTACCTGGATATTGGCGAAAAAGAGCTCCACTGTAGTTTACAATGTATGGTGCAATTGCGACTGTCTTCAACATTAAAAAAGTGGGAAAAGAGGGATATTTTTGTTATCAAAAATAAAAAGAGAAAAAAGTCTAAGGAAAAATGTGATATACCTTCGAGTACTCTCTTATTCGAATGTAGAACACAGGGGTGAACTGAGAGAGAAACCGGTAGTGCAAATCTTTGGGGGGAAAACCCAAAAGGCCCAAATCAGCACTGCAAAGTCAAAGAACTATTTAATACAGGAAAGAAAACGAACAAAAATATTTGGCACTGCAGAGAGGATTGGGAAAAAAAGGTTACCGCAATGTCTCTAGTTCCAGATTAAAAAGAAGAACATGGGTAGACTGTGCAAACTTTTCCTGTCCATGAAAAATAAATCAGTATCCAAAAGTATAACAATAAACTATACATACATACATACATACATA
>JAYJMB010007755.1:21661-52241 GCA_036873735.1 Pouteria campechiana
AACTTTTCCTGTCCATGAAAAATAAATCAGTATCCAAAAGTATAACAATAAACTATACATACATACATACATACATACACAGAGAGAGAGAGAGAGAGAGATGATTCGAAACAACTTTTTAATTTAGGCCCATCTTGATGTTATTATAGGATTAATGCCAACCATCATATTTACTTCGATTCCAAAAATCATCTTGATTCAAAACTTTGATGATTTACAAAATTAAAATCATTTCATGATGAATATACAATCATTAAAATTGTTTAATAATTATAGGGACCAACAAAGTATGTAATATAAAATGTACACCTTCAAAAGTATTATTCTGATTTAAATAAATAATTTCATATAATTATTGCATAGCATTTTGATATTTGAGTAGATTGATCTACTCAATTTTCGTAGTTTACACATGATTTCATAAGTTTTCCAATAGTGTGATTCACAAAAGCTTATGATTGAAACAAAATCAAGCATTTTAGCTGAATGCATAGTGTTAAGCATAATGTGTATTGGATTTCATAGACACTTTGTGTGCGTGCGTGTGCAGTTTTGATACCCATCCACTCCTGCATGCATGCACGTACACACGCAGCAAATGCTTCTATGTTACTGATATCATAGGAGTGAATTTATTGTATCATTCAGTATGAGGCCCCTCCATGAGTATATGAAATTTAATTCGACCATTGTAATTTTGCAACTCATATGAGTCTTTGATTGAGATAATCTTTTGGTTCCTGGCTGAAAAATAGTGATACAATTAAGGATTGGTTAGATTTCATACAATTACAAAGGTGAGCCTAAATAAAGTGATACCACACATTCACTTCTATGATGACGATATATAAAGTGAAGCCAACTACACAATGCAACCCCTTGAGTTTTCATACAGATCATGTTTTAATTAAATGCAAGTCAAACATCATACTTAGTATTAGTTATCTAGTCAAAATATCATAAATAATCTTGATTAAATAAATAATCTTGATTAAAAACTTACGTTAGCTGCAATGTCCAAAAAAGTGATTTTAGATAATCTAAGTTTGCATTTGTTGTGGCTCATCTAATTATCCAATTAAGATTATTTTTAGTATCATAAAATATATGTGAAGACGAGTACGATGGATGACTTGGATTTTATTAAAACATTTTGGTACATAAAAAATGAAGGGTTGCATCATACAACTGCTTTCACTAAAATTTGTTAGTCCCTTAAGGTAGCTCAAGAGGAAGGGGGGAGGGGGGGTGAGGGAGGAGGATTGAGCTTTTAAAAACTTTAGCCAAGTGCAAATAGATAGTGAAATAAGCAAATAGCACAAGAGAATTTATTTTTATAGTGGTTCGACCCAAGCAAGGTTCCTACTCCACTTATCTAAGTTAGTTTTACTTACTGCACTCAAGTTCCACTAACACATCTTTAAACAAACACAAGTTGGTTTTCTAAAGCTCACTAACAAACTCTTACAAACTCAACAAGTCTTTCCTACTTGCTGAATTCAGTATATAGAAAATGCAAGCTCCTTGCTTGCAAAAATAAGAATAGAAAATAGATTGTAGACTATGTGCACAAATAAATGACAAAGTAATAAATGATTCAACAATGTAAACAAAGAGTTCAAACTCCTTAAAGTCTAAAGAATATGTGGCCTTGAAAGCTTGATTAGACTTTAGCACGGTAGGAGTTGAAATTGTGGAAGAAAAACTTGAATGCTTGTAAATTCTCGTTTTAAATTCTTTCAACTAACTTATTCCATAGATTTGAATCTCTATTTATATCCTTGATGATGATTTAGCAGTTGCTTGTTATTTCTAGAAACTTTTCGAGTGTTTTAGATTGCATTTTTTTTACTCAAAGCAATCTTTCCAGTGAGTACTTTTCAGAACTCTGAAGGTTGGGTGGCGTTGTCAGTTACCATTATTGCATTAAATTTTAGAGTTTTGAATCTTCATTTCAAACTTTTGAACCTTACTTGGGTGATGAATTGCGTTGCAGCAAGGTAGTTCAAACTTCTAAAGTTCAAGTTCTAACCTCTTAAGTTTTTTCTGAACGCTGACAATTCCAACTACTACTAACGGCTAGCTTTCCAGACCTTTGAAGCTAAAATCTATTCTCTAAAGGTCTTCCACGTTTTGAGTTGAGTTCCAGGTGGTCTTTCAGATCTCTGAAACTGGAATATCTTCCTTTGAACTTCTCCTCTGAAATTTCTAGACTCGTTTTAAACTTTAAAATTGATCTTCAGATCTCTGACCTTTCCTCTGAAGTTGCTTCTGAAGTCTTCAGACCTTGATCTTTACTTCATGCAACCTCTGAAACGTACTCTAAAGTCTTCAAATTCTTCTAAAGTTTTTTCAAAACTTTTCTAACAATTTTAGAGTTAAGTCATGCTTCTCAAGCTTCCTCTGAAGTTTAGAACTTACAATTTTTTGGGCATTTACATGTTTTCTTCCTCTGAATCCTTAAATGTGATGTGTTTATACTTGAAACAAGTTGTTTTACATTGTACATCACTCTAAAGTTACTCATTTAGTGTAATTTACTGATTTTATTAATTTGTTTTTGCAACACTTAGGAAACTAATCTTGTTACTACCATAGCTTTTCACTCAAGTTCATCAAAACTTAGTTGTTATTACATATTCATCATCAAAATCAAGCTAATTAAGGGGTTAGAATTAACAAAATTTTCTATGTAATCTCTCAATTTGAGCTTAACAAGAGTTTTTTTAATTAAATCAAAGTTGACTATTATACTAATTTTAACTTTCTTAACTATGATCCCAAAAATATCCTCATTAAAATTCAAGCGGGTAACACTAAAAAAATATTAAATCATATGGCTCTAAAGAATTTTCATTGTCATGGTCCACTTGAGTTTCCAATTAAGATGATTTTTATATTTATAGTTAAGTGTATTGAAACAAATAGAATGGTTGGTTTTGATCTAATCAAAATATTAGAATGGGTTCAAAAGGAAAGGCTACATAGAAAATTTCAGTGAAAATTAACTTCACAGGAATATCTCCCATAATTCATACGATCAATTTGATTAGACAAGAAATGTAGAGTGATCTTCTTTTATATTAGTGATTATTCTTTTGAAAGTTACAATGCTATTTCGGCATTGTTTTCAATTTCTTGTGAGTTCCATAACAAGGTGCATTCATTGATATAACCACTATTTGACACCCCATGACATGAAAAGAGGTAAAAAACCTTGCAAGGATAAGGTGCAAAGAGCTTTACACACCAACTTATGCAGAAACTGTCTACGTAAATATGGTGCAAATGGTGTTGCATACCAACTTATACAAAAACTTTCTGCCTAAATATGGAACAAACAGCACTGAACACCAACTTATATAGAAACTTTCTATGCAAATATAATGCAAACAGTGTTGCACACCAACTTACACAAAATTCTTTTGAGTAAATATGGTGCAAACAGCATTGCACACCAACTTACTTGGAAACTTTCCATGTAAATTTGGTGTAAACAAAGTTAATAAAAACTTCCTACTATGACGAAAATAACCTCATTATCAGCTTTAAGGACCTCCTTATGCTTCACAAATGGCTCAATTAGTTGCGTCAATCTAACATTTGGCCATCTAAATCAAAGAAGCTACAAATGTCTTATGTACAATCCTTGGAGTCCGTAAATCGAGGCCTTTGAGAGAGAAGAGGGGGAACTCTGTTGCTTTGAAATTCCAAACCATACTCAAGAAAAATTCATTGAGAAAGATAATGAGAAGAAGAAGAATGGAAGGAAAGAGAGGAGAGAACAATTCTCTCAAACTCTAGGGTTGATGAGTACTACCTAATTCCTTTGGAATCGAGGGCCTTCGCCTCCAAGTATGAGTTTGAGAAGGTTATTCCCACTCAATAGCCCTCCTATAGTTGAAGATTGGAAGAGTTTCATGGTGCAGATTGATTAAATTTGTGGTTTTTTTTATGATTTTTCTTTGAATTTTGATTGGCTACATCTCCTTTTCATTGTTTTTCCCCTTGTTGGGACTACTAATTTTGTGAAGTTTTGGTGCTATCTGCAGTTTTCTCACAAGGTGTTCAATAAAATGTCCAAACTAGAATCTGCCATTGAGAGAAGGTGATTGAGATCACCTCTGATAGATTCTCTTTTAACAAACCCTTTTGGGGTGCAATGGGTGTCTAATCCCTTCTTATTGCATAACCTAGAACCTACTCAGATTTCTATGGACCAGTTGTATTAGACTTTCCAACTTTGGTTGATGGCGACTACCAAAACCATCTCACACTATAACATTCTTAAAAGAGTCCTTAAAATTAGGGCCTCATTATACCTTTAATATTTCACATCTCGTGATCTTCTTTCAAACATGCACTGATTTCTTCAATAATTGTATTCATATAACAAAATAAGATGCATTAAACATACAATTATTAATGTAAACAGATCAAATTAATGAAGATGCAAATAATACCAACCCAAGCTTTCAGTCTTTTGGCAAGCAAATGCCAAAAATTGACTGTCATCAGAATATAATTTCTAGTAATGGTAATATAGATTCCAAAATGGTAAAAGCTAATATGGACAATTGACTTAAAAATTATAAAAGAGCATGGCAATTGATTTAACAGGAGACTTTTCATATACTAGAAGGTAGTAGAGATACAACTACCCTAGACATGCCACTAGTAACCAAATTAAGAAAGGGTATCTCTCAAAAACAGGCATGAGGTGCACAACCTTTGGCTGCCTAATAGAAGAGTATAAAGAATATAAAATCATTTATCTTTGTTAGATCTATGATAGCAATTTCATGGCAGCTTTACTAGAGGGACATGTTGTCACTTAGACGGGTACAAGACTATGCAACTGAAATTGCATTAACATAGAGACAAATCATATACATAAAAAAGACCCTGATCAAGTGAAAACACCATACCACATACTTCTCTATAACAGACAGGTCGCGCGTACTACAATTAATAAACACAAACAGTGATGGTGGCTCATCTGATTTCCAACGACCTGCATTTGAATGAAATAGATTGTTGAATTGTTTCAATTTTGTGAATTCAAAAGGTGGGAAGAAAAAGCATATACAGTATAAGTGGAAAATCAACAGTGTGCTCTTGTTTAATCTTCTTGACCTAATGCTAGAAGCTGCTTGTAAGAGGACTAAGTGATAAATGAGCATTATGATTGCAGAATGATCAATGAACCTCCAGGAAAATTTTATTCTGTAATGTTACTTATGCTAATGCTAACATGGTTGTGAACTAGTAAAGTGCTCATGAATTGCAATCTTTGTGCAAATGGATTTCCACCACCTTCCCTTGGTCTGAAAGCTTAGCATTGGAACTTTGAAAGGATGATCCTTTAGGATATAAGAAAGCAAATAGATTTAAGGTGTCCCTTTCTGGAATATTGCAAATAGCATTATTTAAATGGTGATGCCTCATCAGCCAATCCAATCACTGAAATAACAAATGGTCAGGAGGAGACATCTACCCATTGTATGTGGAGAGATGGATAAGTATAGAGTCAGAGAAATCTCATCCCAAAATCACTGACTGCCAGATTTCACATTAAAGCAACTAAAGAAGCATCTTCCAACCCAATTCCTATATACAGAACAAATGCACAAGACACAAAACCCAGAAATATGCTTTTACTCATAATATTTCCATGTGCAAAAACCAACCTTCTCCATCATCATCATCATCATCTGCAAAATCAAAATCTAAGGTGTTCCTTATTGATTTGAAGAAATTGGTGACAGGTCCACTGGGTACATCATCCAGGGAACCAATAGTCAAACCACTAACCTGAAATTAAGAACATTCGAGAAATAAGAAAGGTCCAACAACTTCCAAAGCATAGGGAAGACAATTTACCATAGGAATGCTTATAATATGCTAGCTTCTGCAGTTTTTATTCTGCATGGTTCCATGGAAATGAGGCTAAACTAGAGGTGGAACAATCATTACCAAGGTCCCACCAGTGAGCCATGGCTTAGCAATAGACCTGAAAAGAAATCTTATCTAGTTTGATTACAAAAATATCCACAAATTTTCTCCTTGGATTGCCCAATGATCATATAATAAACTAGAGTTTTCAGATCACAGCCCATAGATGGATGGGACCTGTGGATGAGCAGTCCTGATCTTGTCTGTTATCTTTGCACTGCATGTGCTTCCATCATAGATCATACTCATCTGAAAAAACGTGAAGCTAGGTGCTCCCTTGAAATAAGTATTCTTGGAAGTAGATTAATGAGTGGGTATAAATTTTCATACTGTTTCAAGAGCGGTCCTAAATATCTGAGAAGCCCTCCGCTTTTCTGGCTTGTCAGGAAACACCTGAATTTTGATAATAATAACAGGCAGCATCAAGGTCCTTGCTAGATGGAAAAATGTGTTCAGAGTTCATGTTTTGAAAAGCAATAATACTAGGATAAGCTCAGCAATCATTAGAGCCAGAACTTACAATGCAAGCTCTGGTTCCCTTCATTTCTTGAAGCTGCTTAACAACAGCTATGGCAAGTTGGATATTGGCATCAATAAATTCGTCTGAGGAGCCCTTCATGATTCATGAAATTCAGAAAATCACAAACCTGTTACTTTCACTTTCTATATGTTGAGTCAGACAGAAGTACAATTCCTTAGCACTCCAATGATCAAACAAAAGTATCCATTAGTTATTGTATAATGCCTTAATAAGGTAACCTAATTCCATTCAGTAGAAAAATTTAACAAACAAAAGAACCGAATCACTATGAACTGGACCATTAGTGTAAGCTAACTATCATTTTAAAAATATGTAGAAGAGATCCATATCACTGCAAGCGACAACACCATCCAGGAAACCAAATTCAGTCAGAACATTGCTAGATTGTTGTAACTCAAGAGGAGCCTGGTGAATTATTTTCTTTCATTAAATGAATCTCAATTACATCATCCCAATAAGTGCATACATGTGTGTCTTTTAGTCTCCCAAAGGAAAACGAAAATGCAACAACTAACATACTAGTAAAATCTTGGGGATACAAAAGAGCATATAGTTTTCATTAACTGGAAGATGTGATTAAAAGGACTGGATACTTTTTATGTGCAGTAATATCTGTGACATTTGATATCACAATTTGTGTAGAATTGGGCCCACCTAGGCCACCCCCGCAAGATGTTGTCCTCTTTGGTAGCAGACTAACTGCGCCCACACAATTTTCCAAAATGCATCTTGCCGGTTAGGAGACTGCGCGAGACTTATCTACCAGAGCATTTCACCTGACCTAGGAGACGTGGGATCAGAGACATCTAACACCCAACATCTTCCACCTGGCTTTGATACCATTGTATAATTGGCCCCACCCATAGCCACCCCCCCGAAGATACTGTCTACTCTGGTTGCAGAATGACTGCACTTGCATGGTTTGTTAAAATGAATCTTGCAAGGAGGACTGTGCAAAACTTATCTACGAGCGCATATTACCCAAACCAGGTAATGTGGGATCAGAGACATATCTGACACCCAACATCCCCCACTTGGCTTTAATACCACTATAGAACAGCGCCCACCTAGGGCCACTCTTGGAAGATACTGTCCGCTCTGGTCGCAGGCCAACTGCGCTTGCACGGTTTTTCAAAACGTGTCTTATGGGTTAGGAGACTGTATAAGACTTATTTACCAGCGCATCTCACCTGACCTAGGCGATATGGGATCAAAGCCATATCTAACACCCAACAATTTGGTTTGAGGAGGAAAAGGTTACGGAAATCCTCAAGAACACAACTTCACTATGAAACAAAAAATATCCATAATTTCGAACACATCCAAGACCACCCAAAAACTAGGAGTAACCAATAGCAAAGACAAATGATACCTTGTAAGAAGAAATATTGCTGGGCAGTGGCCTGATAGTGCAATTCAGAAGGAAAGACAACATCGTAAGTGTTCTTTGCAGTCAAGAATGGTACAAGTTAAGAAAACATCAGAAAAAGAATCAAGAATTCAGATAAAATGCACCGGGAAGCGCTAGAACTCACGGGAAATCAATTTCTAGGCGCATTTTTCCATCTTGGAGAGCATAAGCGAGAGAATTAGCTGCATCAGAAACAAGGATCTGGTAGGACTTGGGCTTGTAGACGGATACCCCAGCCTTGGGATCATCACCAGTAGCGCTTTGCTTACTGGTGTCTCCCACCTTCGCATGGAGCCTGGAGGAAGAACGCAAAACAGGGCACTCAAAGGAAGTAGAAGAAGTAAAACAAGAAAGAGAGGAGAATGAGAGAGAGGAATGCAATGGAAGAAGAGAGGAGGATTGAAGAAGGAGAGATAAGGAAGATGGAGAAGCAAATGTGTGGCATGAAAACAACGCCATTGTAATTTGTACAGTGATTCATAACAGCGTGGGAGAGTGGAAAGGCAGAGAGAGAACGGAATTCTGGCGATTGGATAAACATATGGAGCATAATAGCAGAGTGTAAAAATACTTATGATTTCATGCACAGCCACGATTTTATTGCAGGAAAAAGTGCATTTCTGGACAATCCACATCGTTGAAATTGGGTCAAATAATTTAGATTAAAACTAATGCTCAAAATTATCTTTCGAAGCTGGCCGAAATTGTCAAATTGATGGAATGGTAGATAACTGTATGAAAGAGCATAGAACTTTCACAATATCAGAATTTAATGAAATTGGGTTGTATCGCACCAATGCGCTCAATCGGGCCTTTATGCTTAGATACTGATGGTATGGATTCACATATCTGGGCCAAATGTGCGGAGGTGTGTAGGAAAGCTTATGCTCTACTTGTGTCCCTTGCGAGATGGAACCCGCTCTCTCAAAGGACGTTTAGATTCCTGGAATTACGGTTGCCAAGCGCAAAACCTTGGCGATGAGGAAGGATTGCGATGCCAGCCTTCTTAAGCCCTTGCAAAATCCTCCGCTACGCCACCTTTCATCTCAAGCCTCATCGTCTCTTACGAAATCCATCCAGACCATCATCCATTTTCTTCTCCTTCTCCTCCTCGGCCAGCCCAAGTCCAACCCAAGAAGACATCTCCCATCTCATTCTCACAACCCAGTCCCCCTCCCAAGCTCTCCACACCTTCAAATGGGCCACCCAACTCCCCAACTTTCACCACACCCAATCTACCTACAAAGCTCTAATCCAGAAGCTCTGCGCCTTCCGTCGATTCGACACCGTTCAAACCATCCTCAAAGAGATGCCTGCCTCGATTGGCAGCACCCCAGGCGACGACATCTTCGTTGCTGTCATCCGCGGAATGGGCCGTGCTCGGATGACCAGGCAAGCAATGCAGATACCCAATTTGATGGTATCCCAATTCGGTAAAACCCCATGTACGAAAATCTTCAATTCGGTCCTCGATGTTCTTGTTTGTCAAGATATCGACTTGGCTCGTGAGTTTTTCCGCAAAAGAATGATGGCGTGTGGAATTGAAGGGGATGAATACACTTTTGGCATATTGATGAAGGGACTTTGCTCGACGAATCGTATTGACGAGGGGTTTAAGCTTTTGAAATTGATGAAGTCGCGAAGTATTGTGCCGAATCCAGTGATATATAATACATTGATTCATGGGCTTTGTCGAAATGGGAAGGTTGGGAGGGGTAGGAGCTTGATCAATGAGATGAACAGTCCAAATGCTGTTACTTTCAATATTCTTATATCTGCTTATTGCAAAGAAGGCGACGTTGTCCGAGCGCTTGTGATGTTGGAAACATGCTTTGGTTGTGGATTTGTGCCGGATGTTGTTACAATCACAAAATTGGTGGAGGTTCTTTGCAATGCAGGTGGGCGGGTTATGGAGGCTGTTGAGGTCTTGGAGAGGGTGGAGAAGAAGGGGGGTGTGATAGATGCTGTAGCTTATAATGCTCTAATTCAAGGGTTTTGTCAGCTTGGGAAGGTTAAGGCGGGAAGGCGAGTATTGAAGGAAATGGAAGGGAAGGGATGTCTTCCTAATGTGAACACCTACAATGTTTTGATTGCTGCTTTTTGTGAGCAAGGGAAATTAGATGAGGCAATGGATCTGTTCCGTGAAATGGAAATGGTGGGCGTTAGTCCAGATTTTATCACTCATGATACACTGATTAAAGGGCTATGCTCAGTTGGAATGGTTGCAGATGGGGTTCGCCTTTTGGGCATTATGGAGGAGAAAGGGGAGAAAATGGCAGCTCAGATTACTCCTTATAATAGAATTATCTATGGATTGTATAGGGAAAACAGATTGGGGGAAGCACATGCATTCCTCATCAAGATGGGAAGGTTCTTCCCTCGGGCCGTTGGTAGGAGCTCTAAAATATTGGGTTTCTGCAAGGATGGGAGAATGGAAGAAGCTATGAGGGTGTATAATCAGATGGTTTCTGAAGGTGGTATTCCCAGTGCTCTTGCCTATGCTTGTTTGATCTATGGATTGTGTGAAGAACAAGACGTGTGTGGAGCATTTGAGCTGATGAATTCTATGGTGGCAAATGAGAATTTTCCTACTGTGGTGACATTTAATGCTTTGATTACTGGATTTTGTAGGGAAGGGAGTATTGGGAGTGCTGTGAAGCTATTGGAGGAGATGGTTGGAAGAGGCTGTTTGCCTGATGTAGCTAGTTATAGGCCTTTGATTGATGCCCTTTGTAGGAAAGGGGATTCACTAAGGGCTGCTGGACTTGTGGCACAAATGGCAGAGAAGGGTGTTGTTCCTGATCAATTTATATGGAACTCTATGCTTCTCAGTTTGAGTCAAGATGGGACTAAAGAAAGTATATGCTTCTTGTAAATGCATTACTAAACTGCATCTATTTATTGTAGAACAGGCGACAACTACGTATTCCATCCCATTTTTAAGTCATTGGTGCTTGTCAGAGAACCATCAAAGGAAAATGCAATTTATTCCAAGTTGATCCCATGTTAAAATTTAACTTTTTCTTTATCAGATGATCCAAACTGAGTACAAATTAACCATTCCTCAAACTTCTTCAAGGAGAGTGATTTACTATCCTTTTTTACGCCTTGGTAAACTATGAGAGTGAAAAAGCAAAGGCAGCAGCTTAAAGCTCTAAAATCTGAGAAGGCAATCTCCAAGGAATATGATGCAGCCTTCCTTAGGTAGGGGCGCCTACATCCCACCTAGACGGAGCCAACCAAACCTCTAGGACTGCAGAAAGGTTAGAGACTAGCGAGAGGTGGGTCTTGGCTAATCCCTGCATAGGCAACCGAAAAATATATTAAGCATCAGTACGCAGTAGTAGGTCAGCCTACCTACTTCTACACTTACGGCTAGAAAAATGGTCCCAACTTGGATGCAATAATTTCAAAACACAACAACCAGGCCATTAAATAAACAAACTTGTAATCACCCAAACAAATGGGTGCCGCATCAAACAAAATACAAGCCTAATCTTCCTATACCTGTTTTCAAATGTAATTGGAATGGTAAAAATACACTTCCAATTCAACGCTGAGTTAGCACAACAAAACCAGTTTCCGAATGGAAAGAAGAAATCCCCTGAAATATCACAAGAAGAAACGTATGAACATTAATAAAAAACCCACGAGACCCACAATTACATTATCGCAATGAATTTCCAAGTACAATTTCATGAAGAATATGACCACCATTATTCTACAATGCACAAGAAAATGGTCAAAACTCAAAAGTAAAAACAAAAGGGATAAGAAAAATATGAAAAATGACATATGCTACACAAATTGACAAAACCTGATGAATGTTAAGGCTTTTCCAGTTCAAAACAAATGCTTCTAGTAATAGGTCTTTAACCTATCAGCGGCAGAATAGAAAAAGGAAAAGTTGCTCGTCAGTTGGATCCTTTCCATCAGTTGAGGAATAGCTGCAAGGAGCCCTACCCGATCTTCTGCACAATGCCAGAGAAATTTGGTATCTTGTCAACATGCTTCAGTGCACGCTCAGCAATCTGCCGAGTTTGATAATCTCCATGCCGGAAAGCATCAACTAGCTGTGTGGCCACGTTCTGATCACCAGAAATATCATATGCAATTTCTTCATTTCTTAGAATTCTTTCCACAGCCCACACTGCTCGCCGACGGATGGCCTCTGTCCTGTTCTCAAGCAAGACATCCAGTACTGGTTTGATCCCATCTGCCTCACATAAGACCATTACACCTTGGTCAATGTTAACCCCATCGTCCAACAGTGTGCACAGAGCTGCAAGTGCTGCCTCAACAACCTTCTCATTTGTGTGGTCCAAGCATGCTACCAGCTTTCCCACAGCTTTCCCCTCCAAAAGACAGAAGGACTCTTCCAATGAACAGATCCCATTGTGTACCCGACATAGACCAGTGATAACTTGCTGCTGGCTAAAACAAGGGAAAATTGAGCCACAAAAACCCAAATCTGGAACCTCCGGCACATGTGTTAGGCGCATTGATTCTTTTGAGAGGTTCTCCAGTGCATAGGCAGATACAGTCTGTACCTTGTCAATTCCATTCATCTGAAGCAGATCAATGAAAAGTACAGCAAGGCTGTGTTCACGGGCAAGGTTGACTGTATCTGGCTCATCAGCTAAAACAAATGTCAGCCTTGCCAGAACTTGAACCAGCCCTTCTAAATATCGTGTGACAAATCGACCTCCACGAATATCCCCCTGCCGGAACCTAACCACCCTGGAGATGATCATTTCAAATGCACCTTCATCCAGAAGTCGCCTTGTGAAGGCTGAGTCCCTCTCAGGAAGGTCAGCTAGCAGACCAACAGCTGCTGCTTGTTCTTCAGTAATACCATTGTTTTCTGAGATTACTTTGACAAGGCTACCAAGCTGGCCAGCTGTGCCGCGCAGGACATCTGCCAGCTCTTGACCCATGTGAGGTGAGATGTTGTGGAGAAGTTTTATAGAAGCCACACGCAGATCCCTCTGTGGGGCTTCAACAAATTGAATCAAACTGATTGTAGCGCCAGAACTTTTAATAGCAGCAACAACGTTGAGGACAGTGGCAGATGAACTTGTGAGCCCAACAAGAACCTGAAGCAGCTTGCACTCAATGTTGGGACCAGTATTGCTGATCAGATGTAGTAGTTTGTGGATAATATCTTCTGACACAAGAGTTTGATTGTTGGGGCCAATGGGAATGGTTTCAAAGTCACTGTCAGAGTTAACAACATTTGCAAGAACTGTTGCAGACACCTCTTTGAGCTTCGTAGGAAGCTGGTTGACTCCAACCATAAAGAGATCCTTGATGAGTGGATGGAGGATTCCTGCATCTATTAATATCTTTGAACTTGCCTCACAAGATGAGATCTGGTTCAGAGCCTTGAGGGCAGCTTCCCTTGCTTGCATGCTGCCACTCCTCATAACATCAACCAGCGATGAGCCAACAGTCCTGGCTACAAAGACCTTCACGTCGTTGCTCAAAACCAGCTCACCAAGGTATGAAGCCATAGCCAATTTAGTTTCCGGTGGACCTGTACACCAAAAAACTGCTCAGACAAATAGCTAATGAACTGATTGATCATATGGCCATGCAAACAGTATTAGTTGTCTTATGATGATGCTAACGAGTAACTTCAAAGGGGAAAAATTAAAGCGCATCCAAGCAAAAATACAAGCATATCATAAAAACAGAGAATACTTGGTAAAAAAGAAATAGCCAAAAACATCATATGGTAAATGCAGCATTAACAAGTCCAAACCTTTTCAGCAGTAGTATCAAGGGATATCTTCACGCCTTGTGAATTGAATATATATTGATGTCTCAAGGGAAATATCTAACAAACAACAATTATACCATTGCCAGATTATCAGAATGACAGATTTTTAGTCAAATTTCCAATGTGCATAGTCCAATTTAATGCATCTTGTAAAAAGAACTCACTTAACATACCCAACATGAGTTATGTGGTAAAGTTATAGACACGTTCCTTAAATATAGCTATGGCACATTGGTGACACAATAACACTGGGACAAGATCCTATAAGAAATCCCACAGAACCCGCAAATGAATAATGGTGTACTATTTTGAATTTATCTCATTGCTACTGTGAAAATTTGTGCATGTGTCAACGGTCATGATGTATGGATGAGAATTATAAATTTATATTGTAGGAACTATCTCAAGATAAAATCATTATGGCAAAGCCTCCCTCTCATTTACATGGTGGCAGTTTTTTGAATAAAGAGATTTTCAAAGCGATGTAGGATAGAGGGGAAGAAAGTGGAAGAAAGAAAAAGATGCTCTCAAAAGGGAAGAAGATTAGAAGAGGACAAATAAATAGGAAAGAAAAAAAATAGAATTATTCTATCTTTCAATTTATCAAAAAATTGAAACCCTAAGACAAGTTGCCCCATTTATATAATGCATACAAAAAAAAAAAAAAAACCACCTATACATGCATCAGACTCATTGTATTCTCCATCACAAAGAAGAGGTGGAGTCAAGTCATATACAGTTTAAGGAAGACAATTAGGGTTTCAAGTCAATAATGGATGGATGTTATAATAAAAGGGTAAGTAGCATACATAGAAGTAATGATGAAAAGACATATTAATGAGCAAAAATTATTGGACAAATTTAGTGGTTCTTTACTAAACCAGATAAACCAAGTACCAGAGTCATTTCTCTAACAGTTTTAAACAAACCATATACCTCATCAAATAAAAATTTTAAGTTTACAGCATTTGGATCTACCTTATTTAGTAAACTATGTAGTACCTGCTGAAGGAAAGAGGGAAAAAAATAAAATAAAATAACCTAGAGGATGTTTCTAGGCCTGAAGATACCCCCCTCAGCAACAAAATTTAGCATGATAAGATGGCAATTGCATGATTCAAACTTCAAATAGTTGGGATTTGGACAAATTGATGCAGAAAATACCTTCAAGGAGAAGTGTAAGAAGAGGCTGCAATCTGCCATTTTCAGCCATTTGCCTTACATTTTTCTCACATTTTTCCAGATTTTCCAATGTTTTATCAGCTTTCTCAACAGCCAAAACATTCTCGGATTTGCTGCTTGCCATCCCCACTAGAATTAGAATTGCACCATTGACATCACCAATCTTCTCACACAAAGACTTAGACTTTGAGAGCTCATACAGCAAGGACACAGCCTCCTCTCTCTCCTGAGAAAGCTCATGAGACAAGAATTTCACAATGGTGCGTATGGTGTCCCCTTGGGCTATAGCTTCCTGGCAAATGAAGATAATTAGAACTGATTATGTCCATCCAATAAGAAGGCTTTAATATGAAATCAGAGGCTAAGAGTCAATACACTTCCATCATAAAAATGACATTCACATATGGAATACAAGAACACTTATCAGGAGAGAGAGAGAGAGAGAGAACTAATAAATAAGAACAAACCTTGTTGTCAGCATCCTCTTCAGCAACTACACGAAGGGTCTCTACTGCTTTACACCTCACTCTCCTACTGCTGCTCTTCAACACCTCAATAATCCTCGGTATTAGCCCTGCATTGCGGACATTGTGCTTATTGGATCTGTTTTTTCGGCACATATGCTGAACGTATCTTAATGCCTGAAAGACATCATTTTCTGGAGTTCCCAAAGACAATGATCTACTAGAAATATCAAGATGAGCAGCCTCATTTCTTGCAGTCCATTCTTCAATGGTATTTCTGAGGGCCAAACTAGGGTTCAGATCAGTGCTTTTTAGTTCCTTCAATGTCAATGGGCAAACAGGCTTCCTTCCACTTTCTTTGCACTCCTTGAACCACTTCTCTATTGCTTCTCTCTCAAAAGTCTGCCCATTTTCCAAGGTGACTGGATCCCTCATTACTTGTTTTGTAAGCGGACACACAAATGAATCATAAATAGGTTCAATGTGTGCTCTTTCAAAGTGATAGCTATCGTCTGATTGGCTTTGGCTTCCGGGGTCATAGCTTCCACTCCACCCTTCTGCCATCTC
Source organism: Pouteria campechiana (assembly GCA_036873735.1). Lineage (NCBI taxonomy): Eukaryota > Viridiplantae > Streptophyta > Magnoliopsida > Ericales > Sapotaceae > Pouteria > Pouteria campechiana. The sequence goes on from JAYJMB010007755.1 coordinate 37,564, forward strand.
CTCAAGAGAACCTACAAAGAGGCATATGCAGAACAATGTAGGGATTCCCACAATATAGGATCTCATTAGTCATTACAGCTAAGAAGAAGCATTTTCTACACACAAAAAAAAAGGTGCATAAATGAAGAGCATGTAACTCATGTGTTCCCACTCAGACAAACACACAAGAATTTGCAATGCAAAGTAGCACCAAGGATGAGGGATGCAGACTTAAATGACTTGACAATGGTTACGAATAACACATTTTGGAGCCAGACGAAGTTGAAGGTTTTCAATAGACAAGGTTGATGGCATTAAAAGACACGGATGAAATGGAAAGAAAAGACTTGACCTATGCTTGAATGGACAAGGTGGTCCATGATAGCGGGATAGGAAAACAAAATCATGGTAGTTGATTAACATATCTGGAATAAGGTTTTCATGATGATGACAGTGAAGATCAGTTCAATTACAGGCCACTTTGTGTGTGTTTGTGAGTCTAATTATGATGATGATAAACCTCAACCAAAATATCTTGTGAGCAAGAATATCTTGTAGTTTTGCATGCAAAATATCTACACATGATGCAGAATCAATATCCAAGGTGGCTTGATTGCTACACCAAATGCAACGGCATGTGAAGTTGGACAACAGCTTAGGATATGATTACAAGAGAACCAAAGAAAGAAGTTGATGGGGGTGCTTGTGCAATTTTATACAACTTAAGTGATTTGATTTCTACAAGTCATTAGGCTAAACAATTCAATCAACATGGTGATTTGCATTATGAATGGACCATGTAATGCACTTATGCAACCTAAAACTAGAGCAATTTCAGCTGCCCCAAGTTCTCAAATAGTATATCATCATCATTGAATGCTGTTTTTCCCAACTATGAGCGGTCAGCTACATAGAAGCGTTGATATTCTCAAATAGTATATATCCACCAACATATGAACTAGGTTCCATTATTCAGAGTACTAGTATCATCGACATGACTTACTATGATCTGAACAAAAAAAGAAATATATAGGCCAAATATCCTTTGCTCAGACAAATCGAACTGAGCTGACAACCAAAGCTACAATCAAATTCGTCTAAAATTTTGACCTGTGAGTTTCTATCCACTATTAACCATAAAAAAGATCCAAACCACCAAAACAACCATAGTAATATAAAAAAAAAATCGTTAAAAAAATGGAAATAAAAAAAAAGTGAAGTCAGCAATTGTTTAATAAGTTAAATGTATGCCATCTTTCTCTGCTAACCCTTTTTCCCAATCACTTTTAACTTTCAATCCATTAGCATCGTTTAGCAATTGCACATTAGAGAGGCTGCACTTTCATTATTGAAAGACATATCATCACAATGAGAACTACATGGAGTGTTTGTACACCGTTTTTATGAAATCCCCAAGGGTGCTTACCATTAAGAGTCTGTGAAAACCAGGAATAAAAACTGAAATATAATACAACTTGAGACATAAGATAATACCACTATTTTCAAATACACTTCAAATACCTAAAATTGCCCACTTATCACGAAAGTCATTGAAATTAAACCATCAACCCTTTATGCTTCATGAACAAAAAATCCGTTGTGGTTAGCTCGTAATCATACTAAATGCAAAAGGAACCAACTGATAACTTCCCAAACTTCCAGTTCATTTTTCTTCTCAAAGCAGAAAAGTACCAGCATCATAGAATCCATGCAAAGAAAGTGAAAAGAAAAGAACTTTTAAGAGGAAAACGGGTGACCTCTAACCGACATTGGAAACTACAACAACTCAGTTTCAGGTTCCACAGACCAAAGCGTAGGGCTTACCTGCCTACAGCTTTGTGACGGTGCAATTCGGTAATTTGTATGCGTATGATTTGAGCCCTTAATCACCGGCGTGCCCAGCATCCTTCGCAAATAGAAAGCAAACAACCCTCAATTCCAATTTGACAAAAGAAGCTACTTGGACAGCAATCCGGCTAAGCCTAACCCCACCCGTCACATCCAAATTCCTCAAAATCAAGCGAGCATCAACAAAATATCATCTTTCCAATCCCCCGAGAAAAAGGCCATCAACGCAAAAACTAGATAACCGAGAACCAGAGAAAAGGAAGCCTAACTCTAAGAATCCACAGCTCAATTTCGGTACAAAGCGTGAGACTCAAAACATACCTTCTCACGATCGCTTTCTGGTGTTCAAACGAAGCCTAATTCCGGAAGTTCTTCCATTTATGTTCGCCCGGTGATCCCTCTTGCACTGAAAAAGAGAAGTCGAAATCGCAACTGGGATTAGAGAAAGGGAAACAGAGAGCGGTATAAGGGTAGAAAACGGGCGAGTAGATGAGGAGGGGAAAAAAGGAGAGAAAGTGAAAGAGCTGTATAGAGAGAAGGTTTGACTAGAAAAGGAACAGTTGGAAGAGAGAGAAACGTAAGACAGTGTGACGAAAGAGAGAGGCAGCGAACCCCGAGCGGCTGTTCTGGGCCACCGTCTTTGAACTTTGAAGTCTGTTTGATGCTCGGCCGATTTCGCTTCATGCGCCAGCACCACTCCACCCTGTTTGTACACATGGCATTTCTTTGTTGCTTAAGCTGAAGTGTTGACTGGAAGCGGATTGTCGTAACTCCGGTTACAAAGAGGGTGAAAAGTGGGCCACACGAAATACATTTGAATCATCGCATCCGTCCAGAAAATCTAAAATATAATATTATCTGTTAATAGTAACAGTCATAAAAATCAGAGATCGGTGGACTTCAGAAAAGAAAAATGTGAACAAGGGTGAAATTTTCATCTTTGAAAGTATTTTATAATTGTAGGTGATTTATTTAACTTCAATGGATAATTTAAATCGTCAAATATATATTTTTTATTAAATAGGTGAATAATAATTGTTTTTCAAATATAAAAATGAGCTTTTATGAAATTTAAAGTAAATATTTAATTTTATATTATCTTTTTACTGCAGTCCATCTGATCATCTGATTTCTGTTATTTTTAATATGAACAGATATTATAGATTCGCGTAAGATTTCCAAAATCAGGTTGCTTGATTTTTTTACTGTGATTGATTTGTTTGGACTGTCCAATTTATATTCGACAAAGTTGAAAGGGCGTCGGTGGGTGGTTGAATAGGTGCAATTTTGCTTTGATGGTCGAACCCTCCTGCAACACTTGCTCTGGTTGGCGGCAGGGAGGGGTTTGGCTGACAACCGCACCGGCGAATCCTAGTGTACAAAAATATTTTAAATATATTTTATTTTAATAAAAAAGAATTATTTAAATCAAATGGATCATATAGGAAGAAATCGTGATCAACGATTTCTTAAGCTGAAATTAATTTGGGATATAATAGACTTATATTATATTATATAATGAGAACGGTTGAATATTTATAATTTTTTAACTAAATAAATTAATAAAAAATGAAATTTTTTAGATATAGCATTATACTTTGCCGAAAATTTTAGCTAGATTTACACTTTATTAAAAATAATAAATATGCATACTTATTTAAAATTTTATTTTAGATATACCAAAATGGTGCTGGCAAATGTAAAATAAACATTTAAAATATATAGATATATTTGCTAATTTTATTTCTAATAGATTAAAATCCAATTTCTAAATATATAAAAATATTTACTATTTTTAATAAAATACATATATTTGAAATATTGTAAAATATGTTAATATATTAAAAAATCCTAAAAGTTCTACAATCTTAAAAGGGCTTTGATTCAGAATATATTAAAAAATAAATAAATTAGTAATATACTCTTTTATACACTTTTTTGACTAATGTGACATTTTAAATACCATAATAGCTTTTTTATAATTATTTTTATTATTTTATTACTTTTTTAAAACTTATTTTACTAATATCAATTTTTACTAAACTTTTCTAAAATACTTCTATCTAATACGTTATCCATATAGATCATAATGATTTTTTAATAAAGATGTCCTTTTATTTATCACTGCCCATTTTAATAGGTAATTTGGATATTTTCTAAAATTAAATAAATAAATTGCAATTAAAATAATATATGGAATAAGATTAATTTAAAATCCAATATAGGCACTTGGTGACGTTGGGTCCCATCCAAATTCGAAAGGGTGGATGTGGGTGTCGGCGAAGCCACTTCATCGTACAAATACGAAGCAGCTTTGCATTTATGCGGCCGTATGGTGCTCACCACCTCATTTATGGCTTTTATTAAATTTTTTTAGTTTTAATCTTTTGGCCAACTTGTCGCTATTAGTATGGTTTGGGATTCTGGCAAGTGTCGTGTCGCTTGTGAAGAATCTATCGGGGCCCACCTGCAAACGCTCTTTTCCCAACAACATGCCGATTATCACGTGCTTTGACTCTCTCTCTCTCTCTCTCTCTCTCTCTCTCCATTTATATAATATGATATTTATTCATTTATTCTTAATTGCTTTCAAATTTATTTTTATTTTTATTATGCATATTCTTACCAACTTTTCTTAAAAACGACCTAATAAAAAAGATCCATTGTTATGATAATGTCATAAATTTACATAGATGGTCTTCCAATCAATGACAACATTTTTCTCTTCTTTTTTTTCATGGGACTCGTGGGTAATCTTCTCACTTACCTGAGGTGACTCTGTTGTAATTTAAGCAGTTTAAGTTTTCAGTTTATAAACATACATTTGATATTTTTAATAATTTGTGTGTACGCCCTAATATTTTTATTAAAAGTGTTAGCATTTTTCAAAATAAAAAAAAATCCCTACATCCACTAACTTTTTCTAATAAAATTAGGGTTCTAGTGGTTAACTTAGATTCAATTGATCTTTAAAATAGTTTAAATATAATCACCCTCATCCATCTTGTAAGGCCGCCCAGCCACTAGCAACGTGAAAACATTTCATCGGGGCATGGATATTGTCTCTTATTCCTAAGTCTCTAATCTTCCCAAGACATAGTTATAAGAGCCAACAAAACCCTTAGATCTTGGATTTTGGTATTGTTGTTGTCCAAGTCTTCAATGGAGGTGAGGCATGGTTATAAGAATACCTTAGAATGGAGTAAAGATTTGCACCTCTCGGTGAGCTGGAGATGGTGAGATCTCTTCATGTCTTCATGACATAATTTATTTATTTTATTTCAAAATTTATATAATTCAATTTAGACATATAAATGCAACAATTTTCTTTTAATGGGACATTTATGTATTTGCAATAAGGTCACTCTTTTTAATTATCACAAATAATTCCAATCATCAAGCATTATCATTTTAGCTAAATGCTTATGTATTTTGTTTTTATGTACTTAGTAGATCATAATTGCTCCTATTATACTCTTATCATCACATGTTTTTATTGCGGAAGCTTTGATACCAATTCCTGAATCATGATTATAAATATAAAACTATACACATAAATTAAAAGTATAATCAAATATAAATAATAAATACAAGATTTACGTGAAAAATCTTTTACTCATTTCTAGGAAAAATCATATGATCTACATGATGACTTTCTTATTTCCACCTTAGAATCCCCCCAATCCATTGATACCCTATTGTATAGCTCTTCTAGTGGACTTTATTATATAGATTCTCCTAAACCCATCTCACATATAATGGTACACTAGACTTTTGCAAAATACAAGATATAAAAACTCAACATCTTTTACCCAAATATTTATGTATGCGAAGTTAAAATCTAAATAATTTGACATATAACATGTACAAACCTCAATAATACATGTGTAAATAATTATTATTAAAATTAAAATATTTTCAAGATGAGGTTGATGGGTGGTTTGGGTTTAGATTTTGCAGGAAACAGGGGTAATGGTCAAAGGCGAAGAAAGTCTTTGCGCGTAGACCCTGATTCCCCATTCAACTGGATCAAGGCGTCGGTGCAATGTGACCGCGTCATACAGGAAAATTCATGCCGGTCAAGGCACAAGTGGACGGAAGAAGCGGACATGAAAATGTAAAACAAAGAGGAACGTGCCTTTTTCGTGCTGGTTTTGTTCATGCAGTCCCCATTCAGATAAATATGTAAATAAATCACTATAATTACTGTATTTTCATGACGTAGCATATTGGGCATCATATTGTTGCACTAAGCTTCTTAAACCTAATTGAACATCATATTCTTTTTTTCATTAAATGGATGGATTGTATCAACTTAATATGACTATAAAAATTCAAATATTTTTTACATATCAAATTTATGTTCAAAATAAATAATATTATATAATATAATGCTTGAATATGCCTTGTGATTATAATATAATAATTTTGCACTCTTTTTCTACATAAGGAAAAGTTTTTCACCTTTTTCCCCTAACTTTTCTTTGCCGCTTATAATATATGTTGATATCTTAATTACTCAATAATTTTTTTCTTATAATTATCTATATTTTTAATCATTATTTTTACTTTATCTTCTAATAAAAAAGCTCTATATATTTTGTCTTCATTCGATTTATTTTTAATCATCACCCCCTTCATATCATATGTATATATATATATATATGCATATATAGGGCTTTGTTTTAATACAGGCATCCGCATACGAGAGACTCGGTGCGGAGTCGTCGTGTGCCGTTTGATCCAGAAACAGCGATCCCAGCCGTTTGCTCGATCTCGCCTTGCATGTCTTACCTACTCGCATTTCACTATCACGCAAATCACGTCAAGCCAGAAAGCAAAAGGTGCTCTTACGCCTCCCATGAAGAACAGACCCCATCCCCACTAACATTGCTTGTAGAGGCCTTTTCGTTGCTGGAGTGCCCTCTCCTCAAAGCCCTTGAAATATTTGACAACGCCTCTTTCGTTCAAGAAAGTCAATACACACTCGCATGATGTGAAGTCACAACAGTAGGTCAGCATCTTCACATCTCGTCATCCGTTGCCCCAATTTGGGGACTCAACAAGCTAAATAACAATCACCGGCCACCTGCGAGATGCCCAAGTCTCCTTCAAGCAAATCAGCAGCTTGTTCGATTCCTCCCCTATAGATCGTCTCCTCTTCATTTTAGCTCATCTGCAAATCTTCCATTTTCTGCACTGCCAGTCGCTCGAGCTACCATCAAAGCTCTCCCCTTTCGGCTCTCTACCCGCGGCCTAGCTAATGCGAAGTCATAGCGGCAGCTCGAAGCGTCCATTTGTTGTTTTGCTTCTTGTTGTGATTGTGATTGTTCTTTATTTTTTATTTCATTTCTGGTATCCATGAGTTTATTCATTGTTAGGGCTTCATTTTTTTGGTTGAGGTTTAGACTTGTAGCTCGAGAATTCAGATTGATGATTTGAAATTTCACATGATCTGCAATATTTTGTAACCTGATTCATCTATGGAATCCAGAAACATTATAACATCTAAAAGAAGAATTTAAAATTTCAGAATTTTTTTCATTTTTCTAACTTCTGACCTTGATTTTCAATTTAAGAAATTTGGAGGAAGTGCTAAGCAACCTGGATTTGGAGGCACAAAGAAGGAATAAGGTGGCCTCCTTATAAAGTGTAAAAGCATGGCCTAACTAATTGTCGAAGACAATGTCCTGGTCTGAATTTGGACTTCAGCTTGGCACGGCGAAAATTCGATTGAAGATCCCAGCATTTAACCACTAACCTCGTAGTACTATGAAGATTTCAATTTCTACAGGTATTGGAGCCAGGTAATTTACATGTATATCATGAACCGCACCGTTGGGCCCTTCAGTCAGATGAAGCGAAAGCCATCAGAGAGCAACAAAGTAAAAAAGGATGAGAAGGTGTTGTTTTTTTATCTATTGCTGATGATATTTATGTAAACCCTGTACGCAAGTCTTTTTGGTTTGCAATTGTTGTACTATTCTTTAGGTTTCAGGATTCATTTCGATCTATATATGATGTGACGAGTGAGGAAACATTTTTTCTTGGATCGTTTAGCTAAAAAGTAAGATATCGTTTTCAGTGTTGTAGTTATATACTGTCTCGTGGATTGCAGAATTGATCTAAGAGTTTCAGTGAATTCATATGGACACAATGTTTTTTATCGATCCAAAGCATTGTTCGGAGTGACTTTTATTATTTTTAACTAAACATTTAAATATGATGGATGGTCTATATTTTTATTAAAGTGGCAAAAAAATGGGCAGCATCTTGATTTGAGGACCTACTACCAACATTAGCCCTTTTCAACCTATTATTTGCACTTAGCGAGTAGTTGGAAATCTGTAAAATCCATGTATTTGCCTGCCAGCTGAAAATGAACCAAGATCAGCGCATGCATTAAGCACAGAAACAATACTCACATTATTCAGTTCCATGCCGAAATGCTGCATTTCATGGAAAGTCTCAATTGCTGTTAAGAACTGACCGTTCTTTGAGCAAGCTGCAACCATTGCACTCCATAAAATCAAATCCTTTCCAGGTGTCAGAGCAAACGCTTTCTCAGCATTTGATATCCCACGCAAAGAATAAATGCCGAGAAGGGCAGTAACGACGGAAAGTTCTGCCTCAAACCCGAGTTTAATCAAGAAACAATGAATGCTTAATGTAAGATCTTTTGATCCAATTCCAGCGATTCCACGAATGATACTAAGAAGTGTCACGCAGTTTGGTGTCTCCGCATGCAGAAGCATGGATTTGAAGCACTCAACAGCCTTCTCCTCTCTGCCACTTCGACAAAATCTGGATATTTTTGCTGTCCAAAAAATTACGCTGCTCTCAGCAGTTTCATAAATCACATTAGCCAAATTTTCATAGTGAGCACTTCTTTGAGGACATTGGTCGAATGGGTTGTGGGCGTTGTCAGAAATAGAATGGAATGTAGACTTCAAAGAATCGGAGAAATTGGTATTTGATAACCCCCCGTGAAATAAAGAAAAATTAGATATTCATTTCTGCCTAACCACCGTGGCAGCTCTGACGCTTTCTGACTTGATGTGATTTGCGGGACAGTGAAACACCAGTAGGTGAGATGTGCCAGGCCGATCGGGCGGACGGCTGGGATCACTGCTTCCGGATTGAGCGGTGCGTGAGAACCTCGCACCGAGTCACTCGTATGTGGAAACTGAAAACTAAAACAAAACTCATATATATATACATACATACATATATATATATATATATATATATATTACTCTACTTTTTTTTCCACAATTTTTTCTTTCTTTAAATATATAGTGTATATATATATATATAAAATGATAAAAAATACGATTCCAAATTTTTATTATCCTATACGTAATCCCATGCTTAGGTGGAAAATGGGAGGTTTCTCCCGTCAATTTCCGGCCACAGGTGAGTGGTGTAAAGCATTTTTTCTTTTCCGGGAAAGAGTAGTGGCCCTAGTGGCCAATCCCAGTAGATAACGGACATCCAACTTGGAGCTGGGCATGTCTCCTTCAATCTTCGTCTTTAACTAATCTCGTGCCTTTCCTTGTTCGACAGCGACCAATTCCTGGCACGCCATCATTTTCACCTCCATCTCCGGTTAATAAACGCCATCTCCCACTCCTCTATGCCTTCATCCAATCCATGCCCTCTGCTACACATGCTTCTTATTTATTTATTATCTCTTTTCCACTAATTCCCGCCCCTTTTAATTCATGAAGTATCTATAAAAAGGCGAATAATAGAATTACTATATAAGTTGGATGATTATCCTCCCTATAAGAAAATAAAAGTGCATGTGCTGTTTGTTTGACGAGAAATTTTCATTTCTAAAGGATTTTTTTACCTTAAAGGACATCTATTTATCTCAGCATTTCTGTATTTTTTATAATTATCTATCCTTTTCACTTAAAATTTATTTATTTTATTTCTATTCACCTTATAATTGCACACTCCTTAAAATAGTCACAATTTCTTTTGTATTTTTAAGAAAAAAATTATTCTTTTTTATCGAAACTCCCATAATTTGCACGGGTATATCTTGTAAATACTAAAATATTTTATAAAATTTTGCAATCCTTTTTATTTGACCCGATATTTTTCTATGCTAACAAACATGAATTGACAGTGCAAAAGAAATGGAATCTGGAGGTCCTGTCTTTGGACCTCGAACAGGTGGTTTGAAAGTAAAAATCTCTCATGGGGGTTTAGACTTTAGACCGAATTAATTATTCGTCAGCACTTAGCTAAGGCCGTGACAGAAGTGATGTTGACGGTACAAAACAAAGGTTTAGTGGTGCGCCATTTGATCATCAAGAAATGTTATAATTATTTTTTCTTCTTAAAAAAAATTAAAAATCATTGCCTTAGAACAATTAAGAAAGTTTGTTTTTATTAATGTCATTTTCAGTGCAAGAAATAAATTTTATATAAAACACTTTTTGTGAGATAGCATTCGACAACATCTAAAAGACAACGGAACCCAATTCATCGTATCCAACAAGAAGAAGAATAAGCACATGTAGCGTGCATTGCAAATACCAACGCTGACAGTTTATAACATCTTCATCTTGGTGCATTAATGAGAACTCGGTAACTTGCATTTTACAAGTAATACAATTGGTAACTTTCCTGTTATTGGATATCAACATCAGCAAAGTTAATTGACGTTAATTGAAATTGGATTAACATATATTTGAATTGTTGGTTCCTTACTTAAGGTAGCTCAAGAGGGGTTGAATTGAATTTTCAGAAACTTTGGCCAAATTAAAGATTTTCATACAAATCGAAAGTGATGAGATGAAATAGTATATGAGATAATTTATTTTGTAGTGGTTTGGCCTAAGCTGTATTCCTTTTCCACTTTTCCGAGCTAGTCTTTCTTACTGCACTCAGGTTTCACTAGCACATTTAAACAAACACACATTGGTTTTTTAGATCTTATAAACAAACTCTTACAAACACAACAAGTTTTTCTTACTTGTTAAATTCAATATATAAAACTGCAAGCCCTCTACTTTCAGAAAATGAAAGAATAAAATTATATATAATAAATGTCTCTTACTTAGGAAGTTTATACATAAGTAAATTAATACAATTAAATGATGTAGTAATAAACAACAAAGATTTCAAACTCCTTAAAGTTCAATGATAATTAAGCTTTGAATGTTGATTCAAAGTTTTGCATAATGGGAGTTAAAAACTTGGAAGAAAACTTTGAATGCTTTGTAAATACTCATTTAATTTATTCAACTAACTTATTATAGAGATTTGAATCTCTAATTATATTCTTTGAAAGATATCTTAGCCACTACAGCATTTCTAGAAAATTTTTAATCATTTTAAATTGCATTTTCTGCATTTAATCAAAAGTTTCTAACAAAGGCACTTTAAACATATGAAGGTTTAACAACTTTATCAATTACTGTTGCTACATTAAATTTAAAAGCTCCGAAACTTCCACTTAAACTTCTAAATTTTGCTTGGTAGATGAAATGTGATCCAACAAGGTTATTTAGACCTCTGAAGTTGATTTCTAAACTTTGAAAGTTCCTCTGAATGCTGATAACTTGAAGTATCATGAATGGCTAGCCTTATAGACTTCTGAAGCTGAAGTCTATCCTTTGAAGGATCCTTTAAAAGTCTTCCATGTTCCAAGTTGAGCACTAGATGGTCTTCGAGACCTTTGAAACCAGGATTTTCTCCTCTAAACTTTTATTCTATAATTTTCAGACTTGTTCTACACTTCAGAAACGATTTTTAGACCTTTGACCTTTCCTCCGAAGTCCTCAAAACCTTCTAAAGTGTCTTCTAACTCTACTAACATGTTTTTAGAGTTAAGTTCATGTCTCTAAAACTTTTTCTGAAGTTCAGAACTTGTAATTTTTGAAGTATCTACATGTTTTCTTCCTCTAAGTTTTGAAATGTGATATGTTCAGACTTACTTCATGTTGTTTTACATTGCATATCACTCTAAAATTACTTTCTTAATATATTTTCTAGTTTTATTAATTTGTTTTTACAATACTTTGGAAAGTAACTTGTTAGTACCATAACTTTCACTTCCTTATTTGCTCATCATCAAAATTTAGTTGTTATTACATATTACTACACAAAAAATGGGCCAAATGCAACCACTCAAATGCAACAATTTAGAAATAGTTGCATCTGATGGATCAGATGATGCGGCCACTTTCAATTGACTACATTTGAAGGGGCCAAATGCAACCATTTTAAGTTGGTTGCATCTGTTTCCCTTTAAATGCTGTTAACTACAAGTTGATTGCATCCGCCTTGGACCAAATGCAGCCATTTTAATACATTTTGGGGTGGGAGAAGACCATTTTAAGTTTGCTTCATCTAGACCTCCTCAAATACAGCCAACTAGATGTTGGTTGCATTTGGCTTGGATCGGATGTAACTATTTTCAAAATGGCTACACTAGTCCATTTTATTTTTAAAAGTTCTACATACAAATACAAATAAAAAGATAACTCAAAGGCATGTGTTTTATGTATTTTAAATCATAGTAATTTGTTAAATATTTATTATTGAAACTATTTTGAGATCAATAAGCCCAATTACATTATATAATTTAATATATTAAAGTATATATTATTATTTAAACATAAAATATATTTTTAATGATATAAAAGGGATTGTATAACATTATTTATATTAAATTATAAGATTTTAACCATATACAATTTAATAGATTATTTATAAAGACATTTAAAAAAAAAAGCTAAATGCAGTCATTTTGAAAACGATCACATCTGGCCCCCCTCAGATGCGACCATATTGAAAATGACCGTATTTGACCCTCTTTAGATGCGACCGTTTTCAAAATGGCTGCATCTGACCTTTTTTTTTTAATTTTTACATAAAAATAAAAAATAACCAAAAGGCATGTGTTTTATTATTTTAAATCATAGTAATTTGTTAAATATTTATTTTTAAAATCATTTTGAGAACGATAAGCCCAATTACGTTATATATAATTTAATATATTAAAGTATATATTATTATTTAAATATAAAATATACTTTTTAATGATATAAAAGGGATTGTATAACATTATTTATATTAAATTATTAAATTATAAGATTTTAACCATATATGGCTTAATAGATTATTTATAAAGATATTTAAAAAAAAGGGGTCAGATGCAGCCATTTTGAAAATGGCTGCATTTGGCCCCCTTGAGATGCAACCATTTTGAAAATGGTTCCATTCGAGGGGGGCTGGATACGGTCATTTTCAAAATGGCTACATTTGGCCCTTTTTTTAAAAAATTTCTATAAAAAAATTAAAAAAAACTTGAAAGGTATATGTTTTGTGTATTTGAAATTATAGTAATTTGTTAAATATTTATATTTGAAACCATTTTGATATCGATAAGCCTAATTACATTATATATAAATTAATATATTAAAGTATATATTAGTATTTAAATATAAAATATATTTTTTAATAATATAAAAGGGATTGTATAACATTATTTATATTAAATCATTAAATTATAAGATTTTAACTATATATGGCTTAATAGATTATTTCTAAAGATATTTAAAAAACAAGGGCCAGATGTTGCCATTTTCAAAACGACCGCATCTGACCTCTTTTTTTTAATTTTTACATAAAAAATTGAAAATAACCCAAAGGCATATGTTTTATGTATTTTAAATCATAGTCATTTATTAAATATTTAGTTTTAAAACCATTTTGAAATCGATTAAGCCCAATTATATTACATATAATTTAATATATTAAAGCATATATTATTATTTAAATATAAAATATATTTTTTAATAATATAAAAAGGATTATATAACATTATTTATATTAAATTATTAATTTATAAGATTTTAACCATATATAGCTTAATAGATTATTTATAAAGACATTAAAATAAAAACGGGCCGGATGCAGTCCTTTTGAAAATGACCACCTTTGGCCCCCCTCAGATGCAACCATTTTGCATTTGAGGGGGGCCAAATGCAAAATGATGTATTTAATGTATTTTAAATTATATTAATATGTTAAATATTTATTATTAAAATTATTTTGAGATTTTGATAAGCAATATTACATTATATATAATTTAATATGTTAAAGTATATATTATTATTTAAGCATAAAATATATTTTTAAATGATATAAAAATAATTGTATAACAATTTTTTTAAAAATCATTAAATTATATGATTTTAACCCTATATGGCTTAATAAATTCTTTATATCGACATTTTTTAAAAAAAAGGGACTTGCATCTAGTCCCGTTTAAAAAATTGTTAAATCAAAATAAAAATATAAAAATGATAAAAGTGGTGTATTTTATGTATTTTAAATCATATTAATTTATTAAATATTTATTGTTGAAACCATTTTGAGATCGATAAGTTCAATTACTTCTTCCTCATTAAGCCCAATTGTTTGATACATATTTCATTCGTGGTGATTAATGTCTTATTTCATCATTAATAATATAATCAATTTATATTTAATTATTTTGTACCCATTCATACGATAATCAACTTACCCTGGCTGGCTTAAGCATTACTAAAATTCGCATAAAAGAAAACCTAAAAAATAATGTAAACCATTCACATTAATTAGGGCCTGATCGAAAATTTCTCTGTCGCTGCGGGTTTCGTTGCAAGGGATCTTTGGTGGAGGATTGTGTCTCTGAGCACAATTTGTTTTATTTTGGTGAAATGATTTTCGCCTTGGTTTCTTTTCTTTAAATTTGAGGCCTTTGCACTAGATGATTGGGTTCGTTTCCTTTGAGTTGATATTAAAGCGGTGTTGGGCGATCGGATGTGCGATTTTTCTGCAATGAT